>MCJB01048491.1:0-46453 GCA_002018475.1 Nicotiana obtusifolia
TGTTGCTCGCTCTTCCACCGAGGCCGAGTACCGATCTGTTGCCTCCACTGCTGCAGAGCTCCGCTGGTTGTGTTCTCTGTTGACTGAGCTTTGGGTGTTTCTCCCTGCTTGTCCTGTTATATACTGTGATAACGTGGGTGCTACGTACTTGTGTTCTAATCCTGTTTTTCACTCTCGGATGAAGCATATTGCCCTGGATTTTCACTTTATTCGGGAACAGGTTCAGCGTGGTATTCTACGTGTGACTCATGTTTCTGCAGCTGATCAGTTGGCTGATGCTCTGACGAAGCCGCTCTCTCGTGCTCCGTTTTTGCTTCTTCGGTCCAAGCTTGGACTTACCTACCGCCGTCCAGCTTGAGGGGGCGTATAGACTAGATGTCTACTTAGAGTAGAGTTCTTTATATTTTATGTTATGTACTTAGAGTAGAGTTCTTTATATTTTATGTTATCTCCCCTTTGTAATTATTATATAAACACATCTAGTGGAATGAAATCATTATTCTACCAAAAATAATTATTCTACAATTAAGTGGTTTAGATTCACCGTTGAAATGATCGTAGTACTAGATTTTGTTAGTCTTGATCTACAACATTAATCTAGTATTAAGGAGACTAAGAAACTTCTTTTTGTTCAGACAGAAAAATTATATCATCATGAGATTAATAAACAAAATAAGAGCAGTGAAGAATGTATCAAAGCAAATATTGGATGCAAGTTAATCAACCGATGCAATCCTTCGTTTGGATTCACTCCTTTACCATATGTGGTGATCAGGATATGTTTAGCCATCCATTTGCTAGCTCAATTGCTGGCCTTTCTGTGGAAGAGTTTAGAAATATAGCAATTGTCGAATATCTTCTGAGTAAGTAGGGCAGCAGTTTTATACTGCACGAAAGCTTCTTAATGAGCGTGACAGGCTTGTTCCAAAACAGGAAATCTCATACAGAGATTGGTATACTGTTTTTCTCAAGCAATTATTCACAGTATTTATTGGGAAACTGGTATTGGAAACCAAATGATTTTCATATACCGAAATTAATTCATTGATGTTAAAGCCCTATATGATTGCAGCACAAGATTTTGAGCTAGATCCCGTGGAAGTCATGAATATCTTTGTTGGTATTAAAAGATTGGTGAATGAAAATGAAAGGAAGAAAGTGGAGGCTCCTTTTTACTTTGGAAAGAGCAAAGTGTCCCTCATTCGTGATGGAAAGTGGGAAAAAAAAGTGAATGTGCTTATATTGAGAAAACACTTCTCTTGGTGTTAAATGGGTTGGAAAGAAAGTAAGTCTCGCGCCATCGTCGCTCGCTCGGCTCGGTTTCGGCTTCGGCAATACATTGGTGAGTTAAATCGTTCTATCCTGGGACGATAATATTCCATCACTTCTGGGTACTTGAGGGGAATAATTTTTTTAAGGACACACTGTGCATTTAATGGGCTCGATTTATCCCGAAATTATTTTCAGATATTATTTCGACATTTTGTTGCTGCTAACTTCTGTTTCTGTTTTCTGTTTCAAAAAGTTTACTGTTTCATTATTCATTATAGTAATACAGATTGGATAACAGTCTTCACGTGATTCATCCTCATGAGAATGTTAGCACAACCAGAGAAGCTGAACTCTTTGATGAGAGTGATCAAAGGTATTAATCCTCAAGTAATATATGGTGTGGAAGCAAACCATAATTCCCCTGTATTTGTGAGTTGTTTCGTGGAAGTTGTGTTCTTCTATGGTGCGTTTTTCGACTCGTTAGAGGAGTGCATGAAGCACGACGAAAGAAACAGGATCGCGAGAGAAGTAGAACGTTTGAGCCGGGGGAAAAGGAGTATTATGCAATCTGAGGATAAGGAAATGGCCCCAGAAACGTAAAATTGATGTGTGGAAGATGTTTTTTTGCGTGATTTAGTATGGAGGAAGTCATCAATATATCTGGCGGACCAAAATTTTCTTGATATGCACTTAGTTACCTATATTATGAATGTTATACTACCTCTTGTAAAATTAAAGAATTTGAGCTACTACATCAAAACCTAATGTTATTGATGGAGTAGTCTAAGACCATTTAAAATCCTTTAAAAATCGTTGTGCAACCAACAAGGGACAAATGTAGCATTCTTTATCGCTTTCCTCCAAATTGGTTCTTGAGACTAGAGAAGGAGGAGATCAACAAAGTACATATTAAACTCAAAAGGCTAACGAGTGGATCTAGAGCGATATTAGTTGCTCCATAAACTGAATTGTTTGTGTGTGTATGAGAGAGAAAGAAAACACCACACTCGATAAGCTGAGTTGAGAGATAATAGCCTAGAGTGATAGTCTGATAGAGACATGAAAAGAAGAAGCAATTTGAAAATCCAATTTGGAACCTAAGGCTTTGCGCAGTGGGCGGTGGAGCATATAATGAACGGAATCAACTGAATCCAACATATCTGACGCGAATCATAGATATATGTGCAAAATAATATTTTCTCTATTTTAATTTGTTCGTCTTAGTTTGACTTCGCATAAAGTTTAATAAAGAGAGAAAATTTTTTAAAACTTCTAATTTTTAATATGTCATAATATTTGTGTAGTTATAAAACTTTTTAAATCTGAAGTCTTTCACAATATAGTATTCTGTGTTGCTATAAATACTAACATTAAAAATAACGGAAATATGCCGATTTTTTGGAATGGAATAATAAAAAGATAGTGGAAAAAAAAATTAAAATGGATAGGGTACTAATATTTGAGTCTGATATTTTAAAGGTGTCATTGGTTCAATAGTATGAACTTGAAGGTTACCACCAAAGAATATGGCGAGACGGATGGGATTGTTATATCCTTCACTTTAACCATTGATTTTGAGTCCGAACGCCAATTCAATTTCTACTTCTACATATGAAGAATTTACAAATCCCACAATAGTAACATAACTTTTGCTACTTCTTAGAATAACTTACATCATTTTAAAAACATTTTCATCTGCTGCCTATATTTCAATTTAAAAGTTATTAGGAGTAACTAATATCAAAATTTTCAATTACCATTTATTTGTTTCTTTTACGTGATAAATAAATTTAATTTGTTATATAAGTAAGTGTAATAACATAGTAGAAAAAGAAAACAAAACTATCATACTATTGGAAACTTTTAAAATTTGAGATTGATAATTTAGATCATATTCTGCCGAATTGAATGAGGACAAAGGTGAGAAATGTCTATCCATTGGACAAGTGATTTATAGGACAGATAGATCAGCCAGTAAAAAACTATAGTCAATTCGACAGATATATCCACATATACTTTGTTCTGAAACACAGACACAGAGCACTTGAGAAATTCCTAAGCAAAAGGCCATGTACTTTCACTTTGATTTATTAACCACTGTTACAGCTGCCGCCACAACCGTTTTCTTGATTTGCACTATCAAATTACAGTGGTTTCGCCCTGACAATCACTTGCCGCCGCCGTTCGCCGTCGAGGATGACGGTTGCGACGGAGGCAGGTGCTGTGCGGTGTGCCTCAACGACGTGATCGGTGGCGAGAGTTGCCGGAAACTGCCGAAATGCGGCCATATTTTTCACGTTGAGTGTGTGGACGCTTGGCTACAGTGCAATTGGACATGCCCACTTTGCAGAAGGCAAGTTACCGATCAGCTTCCTAAGCAGCAAGGAGAAAACACCATCTTCTCTTTAATTTCCCGTTGTAAAGACTTTCTGCTTAAGATTTGTAGTCCTTTTACTGCAGAACTTATGATGGTTTTGATCGAGAGCGTTATTTTGCCCCGTCCTTGAATATTTTCTTCTTTTTTTGGGTTTTTACTTTTCAAGGATTAAAATTTTCTTCTGTATTTTTCCTTGCCTAGTTTTCATAGGTTAAGGAGATTTTTTTTTCTTTTTCCGTTTAACTATGTATCAAATTTAGCATTGTAATTTAACTATATTCATCGGAGAAATTTAAATATCGTGAAGTTTTGGGTTCTTTTGTTTTTACGTCCTTTTTTTCCTCCCTAATGTTTGATTGGCAGAACGAAAGGGAAAGGATGTAAAAGTCGAAGATGTTTCAAATTAGCTTTCTTTCTTTGTTTGAATAGTAGTAGACTTAAAAGAAGATATTTTTTCCTAATGTTTGGTTTGCCTTTATTGTATTTGTGACAGTAGGAGCATTATAAATAATTCATTTAATGTTACTGATAATTGGAAGAATCTATGGGCGGGGGCCTGGTGGCATTAAATGGATGTTTGTACTAAAAGGATCTTATATTATAGACAATTTTCACATGATCTGATAAAATGAACTTTCAGACTTTATCTTTTGGTGACTCAGATATGCCCAATCTTAAAAAATGCCAAGAGTAAAAGGCGAAGAAGGTCTATACTAGTAACGCATTTTGTTTCTTTCCTAATTGATATTTAGAACAAAAATGTGACAGGCTCCAAATACCCATATTTATACAAACAAATTAAACAACTCTTCTCCCTGTGAACTAGCATGAAGAATAAAGTAAGGGAAGCCATATTAATAACTTATTGTAGAGATGGTCAGTAGTCCCATATGCTTGATAAGAGTATATGGAAGGAAATTATCTTTACCGTCTGCATTAGATAGTGTAACGATTCTCGGTTCGAATTGCCATAAAAATGGAAAGCAAGAATTAAAATGAAGAAAGAAAATGTAGAGAAAAAAATAATCAAGTTTTCACTCAACATAACTTGGCAAAAAGCTGACTCCATATTGTTCCAATCTTTTTAAGCTATTTAACTAAGTACAGAGTTTAAGAAAAAAAATAAAGACTTTCGAAATATGTGATCCTAAATAAGTATAACATTTGTGTGGATATAATTTTTTGAAATTTATGGTCTCAAACGTGTTACATTATTTGTATGCTTTTAAAAGCTTCTTATTAAAGTATAGTTTAGGTTAAATTTTCTAGATTTATTAAAAAAAATTATTTTTTATAGAACAGAATTAAAAAAATAAGTTCTTATGAACTGAAACAACAAGATTATGTAACAGATTCTAACAACTCAATACGCGTCGATCACAATTGTGTCGAGCTTTAGGGGTTAAAAAACAAAAACACAAAAGAATAAAACAACAATAGATAAACTTTGAATACTAATGCATAAAATAGAAATGAACGAAAAGAATTGAAACAAAATAAAAAATGAACGAAAAGATTTAAGTAATTCGGAAATGGACACGAGCCTATTTCGGATTCGTCAATAGATAGACATGAAGAGAACCGACGCAGCACGTGACGTTACTGTCTTAATTGGTGAAAAAGTTCGAATCCATTCTTTAATTTTTGATTTTATAGAATTGAAAATCGATAGAATTGTCATTTTGCATTTTAGTTTCCAAGAGAGTAAAAGAAGTGAAAAGAAAAAAAAAAAATCCTAAACCAAATCTGCTACCTAACACCGTAAGGAGACTAACGGATAAAATACTCGGGTTCGTTTGATACGATGAATAAACAAATATAATTTTGGGATTAAAAATTTAGTATTGTTTTATTCTTGTTTGATTAGTGATTTTGGGATAACTTATCTCAAGATTAAAAATAGTATCAATACCTGTCAGATGGTGGAATATTAATTCCAAAATAAGTTATCCCAAAATAAAGCAGTAAAATTGACAAACCTAAAATTAATATACCAAACAGTCAATAAAAAATATTATCAGAATAACTAATCTCAGTATAATTAATCACAGTATAACTAATTACAACATAACTTGTCTTTCAACTAAAAGACCCTTTAGCCCTTGGGAGTTCTTTGGTAAGGTGTATAAGAATAGTACTGAATAAGATATATTAGTAATGCTGGAATTAGTAATTTTGAGATTAGTTATACTGTGATTATTTTTTATCGACTGTTTGGTTTGGTGTATTAAAGGTATTGATAATGCAAGTTCTGTCTTTATACATGTTTGTCCATGTATTAAAATTCATTGTATTGTTAATGCTGTGGTTTGCTATATACGAGACTAATACTAGAAATGATGGATAACTAATACTTATATTAATTATCTATAGGTTAAAAATCACTACCAAACAAATAATTAATAGTTCCAAAACTAATAAATAATACATTTATTATTTTACTTAATACATTCTACATTAATCCTACTAAATCACTCTTCACCATAAAAAATAGACACCAGTACTCGGGGTGGGGGGGAGGGAAGAGGCGGGGGACCGAAATTCTGAGGGATATTTGGATTGGAATGAAGGAAAAGAATGGACGAGAATGTAACCATGTAAAAGTAAATGGGATATAGGTGGGAAAAGAAAAGAAAAAAAGCAAATGGGATACATATTTCACTTTATGTCAATTTATTTTCTGTTTGGTTCATTTAAAAAAAAAAATAATCTTTTTTAAAATTTTGAAAAGCTTTTATAATCACTCAAATATTATAGATCCTTTTCTAACTTGTTTAGGACCACAAATTCTAAAAGTCTTCTTTTTTTTCTTGAATTCCATGCCCAATCAAGCATGTTCACATAAATTGAAACGAAAAAGTATGTCATATTCATCTATTTCTCCAATGAAAACAAATGTTAGTAAGTACTCCATCCCATAGAGCTTGAATTTTGAGAGTCAAATGAGTTTTCATTTGATCATGATTTTTTCAAATATTTTTTATATATTTTAAAATATTAATTATTATGACTTTTTAAGTAGTTTTTAAATATGTTAATTTTGTTTCAAAAAACTTAAACATCCACGTAAATCTTGAAAGTGATGGATATGGTTACAAATAGAAATATCCACGTACTCCATTATAGAATGTATTGTAGTGTCGGCAATAACGTTCTCTGAAAACACACACACACACAGCACGATTACAGAATAAGGGCATGGATTTTCATTTTGAGCCATTAGCGACAGTCACAGCCGCCGCCACCACCCTTTTCTTGATTTGCACTATCAAATTCCGGTGGTTCCGCCCTGATAATCACCTACCGCCGCCGTTCTCCGTAGAGGATAACTACGATGGAGGTAGTTCCTGTGCCGTGTGCCTCAACGACGTGAGCGGCGGCGACATGTGCCGGAAACTGCCGAAATGCGACCATGTTTTTCACGTGGAATGCGTCGACCCTTGGCTACAGTCTAATTGGACGTGCCCACTTTGCAGAAGGCAAGTTACAGATCGTACTCCTAAGCAACAACGTGAAAACACCATCTTCTCTTTTCTATTCTCCCGTTGTGAAGATTTTGTGGTCAAGATCAATACTCATGCTGAAGAACTCATGGGGGTATTGTTCGAGAGCGGAGTTTTTGTCCATCCTTGAATTTTAATTCGGGTTTTTTTACTTTACATCGGATCGATGTTTTTCCATGTGTTATGAGGGCGGACTACTATCGCCGTCGCCTCTCATTTTCGCACAATGTTAATGTTGCCCACGAGTTCAGGGATTTATTGATTTAAAAATTTTCTTCCCCTTAAGAGACGTTAAAAGTTTTTTTTCTTTTTCTAGTTAACTGTTAGTATCAATGTTAGCATTATGGAATTTGGCATGATATCCATGGGAGGTAATGTTTTTTTCCTTAAATTCTTGAATTAATTGTTTAAATTTCGTGATCTTAGAGTGATGCATATGTTTAACTAACTTATCGCTTTTATCACTGTATAGCAAAGAAATGAAGAATTATGTTACATTGGTCAAGAAAAAAAGAGAAAGTGAAGTCTTGTGTTCTTTTCATCTTTTGTTCCCTTTTTTTTTTCCCCTTCTTTTCCCTCAACGTTTGATTGGCAGAAAGAAATTAAGGAAACGGATTGAAAGTTGAAGAAAATTAGCTCCCTTCTTTGCTTGAAAAAGACTTAAAGAAACCTATCAAACAAATGGAGAAAGTTTATTTGGTGTTAGACTCAACTATTATCAGTTATATGAGACAAGTGTATTTTTGGGCCATGACTTTTTGTTGATTTCTCGTTTACTCTTTTTTCCTCTTCTTTGTAACCCCAAATCCTCTTGCTTCCGTCTTCCTTATTTCCATTTCACGAGGACTTACTGCCCCTGCCCCATATCAATTCTGTCCCTCTCTTTATTTTTTCTTAATATTTTTCCTCCTTTGCTAAATTCTGTTTCTACTTCTAGCACTTCAAACTTGTCTTTTTCCTCTTTAGTTTTCTCATCA
Source organism: Nicotiana obtusifolia (assembly GCA_002018475.1). Taxonomy (NCBI): domain Eukaryota; kingdom Viridiplantae; phylum Streptophyta; class Magnoliopsida; order Solanales; family Solanaceae; genus Nicotiana; species Nicotiana obtusifolia. The sequence continues at coordinate 8,130 of MCJB01048491.1, forward strand.
TTAATTGTTTTCTGATAAAAGCTTCATCTTTGATATCACAAAATACCAAAATATATATAAATAGATCACTTAAACTCTAAATTAATTTGTTTCTTGGAGGGAATCAAAATATGGACAGCTCCACAAAACATATTCAATACTTCTTAAATTTGATTAAGACACACCTTAGGTTAGGGTTGGATATATATCGGGTAAAACCGATAGCCTGAATCGAAAAAAGTTTATTGAGTTATTGGGTTAACAGTTTAGTGTTATTTTATTATTGGGTTATCGGTTCGGGTCTCAATTTGCCCAACTTTTTAACGGTTTAACCGATAACCCAATAAACTTTACAAAAATATGATTTTACCCTTAGATATATAAATTTTTCAATTCTCCCAATTCTCTATCTATTTTTCTAACCTGCCCAAAGTTGTCATTCAACACATAGATAAATTGTGTTGAAAGGTTTATTATATTCTTTGAGAAGGTTACAACAATCAAGAAAGTTTATCATATTCTTTATACAGTACACATTATCTTTCATTACTTCTTCTAATAGAATCGAGATTGAGTTATCTTATTGGATAAACCGATAACTGACCCGATAACAATCGATAACCGATTAACCGGTAATCAAAATCGATATCTTATCGGTTTAGCCTATATAACTCGATAATCGATATGCTAAACCGATAGCATTTACAACTGAACCGACCGATGACCACCCTTGCCTTAGGTCAATAATTTTCAACCATAAAAAGGGGACTCTAAATGCCGTACTTGATCAATCCAGTCGAACACATCAAATATTTTGTGTTAATGCATCACCGAAATAGATCTAAGAGTAAAATTAGAAATTTTTTCTTAAATAACATGAACATTGATAGAGAATAGGAGTAGAAAAGAAAGAACCAAAAAAGTAACAACACATAAGGAATAGTTAAGATAGAAACTTAGAGACAGAGACTAAAAGGAAGAAAAATTTAACAACAATGAAGGAAAGAAAAAGATGTGATGGAAAGAACGAGAGAAGAAGTGGTCGGGAAGAGGAGAGAGTGATTTGCTAAGTGGGATCCATTGTAAAATACTTGTCAAGTATAGGATATGCCTTCACATACAATTTTTGCTGGTTGAGTCACACCAAATAAAATTTCTCAAACAAATGCAAAAAACTTCTGTAACATATCATAGATATATGAGCACATAGAATCCGTAGTCTTTGACCATCATTTTGTTTATGTATTCACCGAAAAAATCTTTGACCATCATTTTGTTTATGTATTCACCGAAAAAATTACAGAAAAAGAAGAAAAAAAATTGTGAATACCATGTGAAGTAGAAATGTTATATTTTGATTTGAGGACAAGTTATGCTGATATTAATTATGTTAAAATTATTTTTAATATTATTTTTTATCATAAAAGAACTAATCTTAAAATTAATATTCAAATAAAAAATTAAAATTTTCCAAAATTATTTTACTTATCCATCACACACGAAACAATCCCTCATTGATGCCATTAATTGTAGAATATTGACAGGAAAGAGAGGTCGGCATTAAACTTTTGACCTTTTCCTTTTGGTGATTCATATCTAAAACGTTTTCTTGTAACTAGTGTCTAGAATCTAGTGCCAGGATAAGACACGTGCTTATTAGCCCCCNTTCCAAAAAAAAAGGAGGAGACATGTGCCTTGTCCAATCCAAAAATATCTAATTGGATGTGTGCTCCTTTAATATTGCCAATATATTAATATGATGTAAATTACATACACAGGGTAAATAATATTTACATTATTAAATTATTTAATCGATTATAACAACTTTCATTTTAGTTTTTGGAGATTCTAGCACGATTTATATTAACAATAACAACAACTTAACAACTACATTTTAGCTATTATCTGCGCATATTTTTTTTCCTTTTTTTTCATGAAATTTGATAAGTTTTAAAAAAAAATTGAGGAATTTTTATTTATGAACAGAGACAGACTTGACCAATTAAATAGATGTTCAATGTTTTTCTTTTAGAAAGAGTTAAAGATTACATAGTATACACTTAATATTTAATAATTACGAAAATTACTTAAAGCACTTTAAAATAAGAAGAGTGATAAAAAATGAGATATATAAGGATATACCGTCTTAATTAGAGTTATAACAATTAATTTAACATAATTTTTTTAAAATTCTGTGGATGAAAAAATAAGAATGAAATTTTGTTTAAAATTTTCAAATTTAGATTAAAGTTACAGTTATCTCAAATCTTTTATTAATAATTGTGTTATCTGATTGTTGTTACTTTAATAAAATAGATGTACTTTGAAATGGAAATGATTCAAATTTAGATCCATCCCTTTCTCTCCTTCCCTTTTTTTGCCCCAAAATTAATCCAAACAACACTAAATTCACACTTCTTCTCTCCTCTCCTTTCTCCCCAAAGGGTACATAAGTGTTGAAGTGATTGACCGTTAGGGGACTACATCTTCATTCTTAATTAGTCCAAAGCTTTTCTTGAGCATAGCTCACAAATCGTTTTTTCGTATATGCGACAATACAACGCAAGTTGAATGGAATTATAAGTACTCAGGTTGTTTGGTTCCAAAGAGGATTATTCATGAATTAATAATCACAGGATTATAATATTGGCCTGGATTATTATCCCATTTACACGATGAGATAGTTAATATCAAGATATATTTTGATATAAAATTTATAATGGTATTAGTTAAATACCTATAACTAAAAATGACATAAATGCATCCTTATATTATATTCAGGGATCAGTGAAGGTAACCAAACGATCCTTATACGGTTTTAAGCATGAAATTATTAGTGACCTACCTACATACAGAAAGATTCGAGTTTACTACTGTACATAATTTAGTTGCACAATGATCTAGTTGGACAGCTGGTTTTCATTTATAGCTAGCCGGTGATTTTAATTTCTCCCACTTCCTAAGGACCGTTTGGTCATAAATATTTTCAAATTTTTTTTGGCAAATACATATTTGTTCATAAATTTTATTTATATTTTGCCCCAAATATTACTATTATATTTTTTATAAATTATCACAAGCTTTTGTATTTTATAAAAGAGTCCACTATTTATTATTTTGTAACAATGCTGCTTCATCTTCTTGATCATCTGATAGTGTATTAGTTCATTATAAAAATAATAATTTTGTACCATATTTATTTATGTTTAGGACTATGGTTTGTGATACTAATAATGAATGTTATTAATGAAGGTACTGTTGCGTATTTGTGATAGTTTTTAGAACTTGTGAGTATAAGTTAGTTTCATATTTTTTCAAAAAAAAAAATATATTTTAAAAATTAATGTCCAAATATATTTTCATCTTTAAATTAAATTCACTCAAAATAAATTTAAAAATCTATGATCAAACTCTAGCTAAATATGAAAATAACAACGTCATAGCCTATGATCCATATATATAGGTCGGTTGGTACAAATGGCCATCCCATACTAAATGCAGACATTGATTGATAAAAGTGCAAAGAACCATCCTATTCTGGCTTTTTTCTGTATCGCTGTCAACTACTAATCCACGAACTAGCGATCAAGGAACGCCCACGATTAAAGTACGTAACATGTTACAATATATAGTTTTTCTTAATTTTTCATGTTATATACTAACATGTTATAGTGCGTTGTTTACTTTTATTTTTTTATTACTAAAGTAAATAAATATCCTCAACATTGCGATTTTCAATTAACTTGGAACTTGTGGTAAAATCCCAAGAAATAAATCCTGACCAAGTCTAAACAGGGTATTGTCTAGTAGTCAAGGCATAGAACAAGGGGGAAAAGGGAAAATCTTGATGAAGAAAAATAATTTTTTAAATTTTATTTTTAACATTTTTACTCAAGTTTCTTTTTGCTAGTCCCTAGAGTGGTCTAAATTGAGCACTATATTATTTTTAATGGTAACATACCAATAGCTTGTTTGGTCAAGCTTTTAAAATTAATTTATTTTAAAAAAAATATTTTTTGTGAGATTTATATTTAATTAATTAATTTAAAAAATATTTTTGAACAACAATCACGTTTGACCAAATTTAAAGAAACATCTATTTCGGGAACGAAGCACTTTTGACAAAAAGAAAGGCACAGCCAAACAGGCTACTAGACTGGCCGGCCTCTTTCCTTTTCATTCAAGTGACTTTTTCTTCTTGTACTTATCGTTTTACGTTAAATAAGTTATATAGCAAAGACTAATAAAGACTGAATCCATGGGCTGCATGCAAGAATCTTAGGTTTGGTCCAGAATCATAACTTAACATCTCAGTCTTTTTATTATTGGGCTGGGTCCGTGCCAAGTATGGTCTATCAACATCTAGTCTTACGCTTGGGCCTGATTGAACACCACTCAATTTAATCCAAATAGCCACCCACTTAACTGTTTAAACTAAATATAACATATTGAAGTATAATATATGCATAATTTATGTATTATACATATATAATTGTGTATAATTAATGCATAAATTATGTATTTAATTAAAAAAGGTAAAAATTAAATATGAACTAATATTTGTGTAAAGATTCTATCCCGGAACCCACTTGTAGAAAAGTTGTTATATGTGTAAAGATCCCATTATGAAACCCTAATGGGAGTTGGTGCGCTAGAAGCAAGAGAGATCACGGATCTCCAAGCTGCGGCAATATGTGAAGGGTGCACATGATTTCTGGCGACTTTTGCGGTTCAATAAGGAACTTATCCAGGATTAATTATCCGGAATTAATTATCTGGGATTAAAGGATAAGAAAACACTATAATTTCGAAATTATATTGTAATTTTCTCCCAATCAAATAATATTGAGATAAACTCTTCTTAAATTTATCCCCGAATTAATTACTCCTTGTTACTCGTACCAAACGAGCCCTAAATGACTTCCTGGAAATAAGAAAGAGGATTTTTTCCTATTTATTTGACCCTCTTGTAAGCCACTTGATCAGTCATTGGGCGGAAGTGGAGAAACATCACTTGCTAAAAGAAATTCCTTTTAGCAACTCAATATTAGGCTTTGGAGTTTTTTTTAGCCAGAGTTGTTTTCCCTCTTCTCAACTCTGTAGATCTGCAAACTTTATTTCTTTTTATGCCTTTTCACTTTTTTGTTGAGTAAAAGTTATTTTTTCGGGATCTGTTCAGATATTTTCCTTATTCCATTTTGGGATCACTGAGAAGTTCATTTCATCTAATATAGGTTGATTCCTACGACTATTTGTGAAATTGAATTAGTGTTTCCAATTTCCCGTCTCCTCAATTTTTTTTTTTTGGAGTTCAATTTTTCTTGTTTCAGTTTAGGCTACTTGAGCTTGCTAACTGTATTGTTCATTTTTGTGAGCGCGTACTGGTCAGGATGATGAAGAAGACTATAAACAACCAAGCCATGGAACTGAGCTACCTGCTTGAAAAAATTGATACAGTAAATGCTATTCTACATTCAGATTTATTCTTATTAATGACATTGACTCTTGAGCATGCTGCTTTGTTTTTCCACACTATGAAGTAACTCTCCCGTTTGCTAAAGACATTAGCTGTTCCTGCTCAGCCATACCACTAGTAGTAAAAGAAGACTTGCAGAATAAACATTTACAGAGAACATAACTGATACAAGGCATCACTGTTCTGTTTTAATATTTGGACCTTCCACTGGTTAAGAAGACTGGGAGTTTTCATTAACAAGTAGACAACAATTAGTATAGTGATTGTTGTTGACTTGTTGACGCCTTCCCCTTTCTGTGATAATCTATTGCTTTGCATTCTCAATTATCCCCAACCATAAAGTGAAGGGAAGCCCAAAGTGGCTAAGATGATCCTAAGAACCAAAAGTCATGCAATTGACTTGAAATAAAATTTTCTATTAATTTTGTTTTACAAGAGGATGCAACATATTGATTCACACAAACGTAGGATGTTTTTCATTGGATATTCATGAATGAGCATGGCTAAAGAGTAAGGTTTTGAAGTACCAAACATCCACCCCTTTGACATTCTCTGAGAAGTATAATTATAGCCCCTTGCACTTAGACATCTAAATTAATAAAACATTCTTTAGCATCCTTAAACCAACTAGCTGACATGTACATAAGATGAAGGATGATATTATGTTTATTTGTGGACCACTATAAAAGAAGAAACATACAAACTCCTTAAAGATTGTATCCAGTTTTGAAATATACAAGCAGTGGATCTACTTGATGAACACTGATTCATTAAGTATTTCCCTTTTGGTAAATCATGCACTAAGGAATGAATCATAAGACACCACCTCCATTTAATACAAACGAGGGGCTCTTATTCTCTGGACGATATAAATTAAAGGACACGGGGAGTTAGCCTTGGGTATAGCAAACCAACCCTACCAAGAAGGTAACTGTGTCTAATTAGAACATTACTGACCAAATGACAATGTCCACTTAGGATAGAAGGTGCCTCCCTTTAACACAAAATAATATACTATTAACAAATATGAGTTTATAATTGTGTAGAGGTAAGCTTATATTTTTATATCACCAAATTGGAACTCATGAAAAGCTTAAAATATGCATATTCCAGAATCAAACAAACAAATGATGTCCCACTTATGAACAAGATCAAGATGAATGCCCTTTTGTTATTATATTTTTGGTGTAAAGAGGAATTTACAGTCAATACTGAATCTATCCTAGAGATTTTAGAATCCTTGTAAGTTGTATAGGATATATGTTTTCTTTTCTCCTCCTTTCTTTCCACTTTCTCTCCTGTAAATTTGGCTTTGGCACAGCTTTAGTGCACTGTTATATGAAAATTGTTTCCATTCTCGAAAAACAAGAAAGAGGAAATTGAATTTGAACTTGCTAAGAGATATAAATTGAGTTTGATTGACCTAAAAATAAGAATGAACATAAAATTGACTGAAAATGGAGATTGAGTCAGTCCTTGAATTTGACTACATGGAAAGTTTGCTCAAAAGAACGTAAATGACTTTAAATGTTGGCATGAATTTAGCAAGAATAGAAATTAACAGTCATGAGATAGAATTCTCATAGAAACTTTCGAATTGAATTTAACACAAAACTTACATATTATTGAAATTACATTAAAAAGGGAAAACAATATGAGCTGATTGCTTCCTTGTTCTTATTGACTGTATTTTAGCGTCCAGGTTCAAAAGGAAAATTCTGCCCCTGTTGCGGTCAAGGAAAATTATTGGGTGTGAAAGATAAGATGTGTATTACACTATTACAAACTTGTAAGTCACCACTGATTCAAGATATGATCATGACAAAGCAGTCTATAATTTTTAAGGCTTTGATTCAGCGGCAGAAGTCATGGTTAACGGGCGAAAACCATGATCAAGACTGGCTTTCCACACTCTTTCAATATCAAACATCATATTACCACACTCATTCTCATTCCAGCCTTCCAATGCGTGCAAAATCCCTGCTATTCTTGATGCACTCATCACCCTTCTTGGTAGCCAGTTCTGGGGTTATACATTTACTTTAATTATCCGAAAAGATCAAACAAAAAATTAAGGAAATTAAAATTATCTTCTCTAACCTCACAAGAGTCTACATTTTCAAGTTGTTTTGGGATAGTCATGGCTGGTGTGCTGAAGTAGATGCAATCCTTGCGAGCTTTCCTTGGTGGAAACTGTGAAAAAGGAATAAACAATGTTCCTTTTGGTGCTTTCAATTGTTCATCTTCACTCAATCCATCCCCTACTAACCATATCTGCAATACAATACTTCAATCAAGAACTATTTTCTGCGAGACCGTGGGGTGTGGAGAGAGAGGAGGGTGAGGGTGAGGGTGAGGGAGAGGGAGAGGGAGAGGGGGAGAGGGAGAGGGAAGAGTTCTCTTTTTTTGTTTGAATTTTTTGAAATCTAAAATGGTTCAGAGGTCAACTATGAATTAGGCTGGATTAGGAGAGGAGAAGGGGGAGGGGAATGGAGTTGTTATGAATTATCAAGATTCAGGAAAGCATTATCTGATGTATTATGGTTTATACCTTTGACGCATTAGTCTTTGAAAGGACCAAATTGGTAGCAACCTCGGGGGTAAGCCTTGCTTTAAGTCTCTTGAACTCTTCTCCGTCTAACATGACAACCTATATGTTAAAAAAATTCAATGAATGAAAGTCTGGGAAACCAAAATCATGGAGGAGATTAATAGTGAAAGATACCTGAATTCCTCTTTGGCACAAGACAAGGGCAATGGAGCAAGAAACTTTGGACAAACGACCTCTAAGGACCACTTTGGAAGTTCCTTTAGGAATGGAGTTTAGGACCACAGCAACAACTAGACTACTTCCATCAACCACCTTCACTTTCAACTGCGGATGCCCCCTTATGTAAAGTTCACCGTTATTATTCAGCTCCTCATCCTGTTAGAACGTTACATTTGTGTGAAATTGTAAGTATCGACTGGAACCCTCTTTCGTCCAGCCAACAAACATTGGATATAGGGTGTCGGGAGAATTTTTTTTAAATTCATTTTCTCCCTAATAGTGAATATCTGCGCCAGAGCTAACAGAATGTTTTTCTCAGAAAATTGCATTTTAGGTAGAGATCATGCATTTTTCTTATATACAACGTAAGGATGATAATTATTCGATTTTCTATAGTTTTTACTTACCTGATTTAGGAGTCCAAGGCTCAAAACTTTTATGCCTTTCTGATCAGCTTCCATGATGGCCTCCTCAATGAAATTGTTAATGGTATCTCTTTGCCATTGCATAAAATACTGAACAAAGTAAAAAATTAGGTCAACTAGTCTTTAACAATGTATCCAGAACATACAACTAGTCATGATTAACAATAAGTTCTTACTTGTTTCCTATATTTTGGGATAGCCCAAGTTTGTAATTTAAGATTCTTGAATAAATTTCTCTCAAGAACAAATGTTTGACCATAAATCCAAGTAATAAAAAACGACCATAGGGTAACGGGCCACATTAACCAGAAATACCACTTGGAAGCATGAGGCGTCGAGGCCAAGGATGCAAACCCTAGTCGGAGATGGTAGATAGATACAGGGGTTGTAAGATGTGTTAGGTGCACCACATCAGGCAATTCAGCTTTCCTCTCAAGTGACTTTTCATACAATGTATCTGATGACTTGTCCACTGTACCATACAGATAGTCATACATTGGCATGAAAAGTGAATAATTTGTTCTAAATTGAGTGTGATGTAGCGAGTGATACCTGTGCCATAAAAGAATTGACATTAGTGGTAAAAAATAAAACAAAATCATCAGGGATTACTAGTCTGCCTAGTCAGTAGGAAAAAATACATTTGAAAGAAGACTTCTATTTCCATTTATCCTTTTATTTCCTGGTGAACTAAACTTGGAAGCAGATACAAAATTTCTTTTCACTGAGGCCTCTAACGTTGTACAGAAGTACCAAAATTGCATCTCTTTTGTCGCTTCTAATTAAACTGCTCTGCTACCTTCTAGATATGCATGAATAAATACGTCTTGGGGTCCCTGAATTTGAAGAAACATTAATGTTCTGGAAGTAAAAAAAATGAAAAAGTTATTTGTGTAGATTATCTTTGTTGATCCAGTTTCCAAAGAGATCCAAAAGTGGGGGACTGTGCATTTGAGCCTTTTACTTTGCACTTTTCCTCCAAATTAGTGTTCCTGATCAGTCATCTCATCTCCAAACAATCTTCCAAAACAACTTCCCTCTCTTCCTTTCTGTATCTTTTTTTCTCCATGGATATAATAATATTTTGTGGCCAACGAACTTTATCCACTGTAAAAATAAGTCACCTTATTGGGTAGGTTTTGTCATTGGGTAAAGTTTAGTGACTCTACTATTATAGTGAGTAAATTTCAACTACTTTAATGTGACAAAAAAGTTATGTGACTTTACTGCTATAGTCCGTAAAGTTTAGTTACTTTACTGTTCTACCGGGTAAAGTTAAGTTACTTTAGCGCGACAAAACAATTTCTAACTTTATCATTATAATGGATAAAGTACGTGAAATTTAACCCTTAAAAGTTTCTAGTAAATTCCTTTTACTTGCAACTGTTTGGAATTATATTTGTTCACCCAATTAAATTCCGATGATATTTCAAATCCCTGTTAAAGATAGCCATTGCAAATGAAAGTTGAACATGAAAAGACACAGCAGGATGGAAAAAACACATGGTCGGTGAAGTCTTGTCAAGGCAAAACCAAACAAACGTCTAAAGCATAGTTGACGCTACAACTATAAAAGTTGAAATATAGGGAAAACAGACTCACGAGGGCGTATATATCAAGTACTTGAGAGGGGGAAACATAGAGAACATCCACTTAGGAACGAGCTCAAAGTTGCAATGCCCCATGTTGTTCATGAAATCAACGTAAGTTACGTACGCACCAAATGCAGCTATAGAAGCAGTTCCAGTGAATAAAGTTGTGACCCCCGGTATAAGAAAGAGCGAGTAATATGCTACGATCTCAGCAAACGGATGAATAACCGCTGCAACAATCAAAAACTTTGCTTTGTAATTATTTGCAGATAGGTCATTGATTGTCTTTGAAATTAAACTGAAACCAAGTGACCTATAAGCCAGCTGGCAGGTCTTTTATATGCAGAAAGCCAATCTACAAAGTACTTATATTCTCATCCATCCCATTTAAATCATATATATGAGTGACAGCCATTCTACAAGATCTTTTTAACATTATCTACTGACTACTGTCGTATTCTTTTCTAGGTTACTGTGTCAGGCTTAATATAAGCTCCTTGTAATATCTGATGTATTTTCTCCAAGACTGATTGTTCTGCCTCTAGAAAACTACATCAAATTAAACATATGATATAGAACGTTTACGAAGACGACTTACAAGTGATGGGCTCAGTAACAATGGAGGAGTGATGATGGGAATGATAACGAGAATAGAGAAAATGGTGGTGCAGAGCTCTGTGAAGCCAATAATAGAGAAACTCCACCGGACCGATATGCATCAAGGCAGTTATTATGATCCCATCAGTCCTCCACAAAGGCAAGTGATGAGTCTGTTGGAACTTCAGGTACGCAACGTAGAATACCATTCCATTAAGTATGATTTGATCATCCCTACAAAAATACTTCAACCTTAAATCAATTTTGTCATGTACAGTTTGTTTTGCACGTTCTTTTTTGCTTCGTTGGATTCTTTATGGACACTGTCGAAACCTATTAGTACTGTCAAAGCATGATTTAGACATGTGCGACCTAGTCCTAGATTCTGACTCCTATCAGGCGTATAACTTTTCTTCTGGCTGAAACTTCCGGATAACATCTTCAGCTGGAGAACTCTTGATTTGCATCATAACTTTTAGTGCACAAAAGGGTCTTAGTTGTAGCTTCCTTTTTTTTTTTGTGGTAATGTAACAGTTCAGCCTACTAGCGATATCTTAGCTTTGGGCTAGGCCTACAAGGTCTTAAAATGTGTCACTAGGGTCTAGGATATAAGGTTTGTTTTTTTATATACCCAACATCTCTTTATTTTTTGTTGTATATGAGATTTGCCTAGGATGTTACATACACCACCTCTCTTAAAGATTCAACATTGTCGTAAGACGTGAGATTCACCTAAACTCAGTTGAGATTTTGCCCTACCTTCTCTCTTAATGATGTGAGATTTGCTTAAAACTCAGCTTTCAGTTGAGAGTTGCCCAACCATCGCCTAAGGTTGTATGAGTGGCACTGGTATCATATGTAGCTTCTCAGCCTACAAGGCATCATCTTTCTCATATTTTTGCCGATGTGAAATTTACATAGAGTGTTACGTTAATGACATTATTCGTTATATGATAAAATTTTCCTTGGTAAGAAATTGGAGGCGATTCATTGTAAGAAAGAAATTTTCTCATTTGTTTTTATTGGAAGGGGGGGGGGGGCACGGACGAGGTTGAATATTACCACTTACTATTGCGGAGTGGGTGAGGTTGGAATGTACATACCAGTTTCGTTCTCTGTCAACTTGATCAAATTCAATGCTCTTGTCAAGAATCCGATTATCACCCTTGGCAGTCCTGTAGCGGGATAGAGATATCCATATCTGGTTGTGAATCACTCTCGATAGTAGAAGTGGGAGTATGATTATGTATGCAACGTCCCTCTGACTTTCATCTTTGCCCATGAAGAATGAGTATATACTATGAACCACAAATGGTGCCAAAAGCAAGTACTTCATGCCAACAATTTCATAAAAAAAAGAGTATGAGAGTTTAGCAAGTCTAGCTATAACTTCCTGATTCAGCACAGAATCGTTTAGAAGGAAGAAAAGAACACATAAAGGTTTATGCATTAGTGTGTAAACTTAATTGTCAATGCCAATACTATGTAACACAAGTTCTGATGAAAACATTATAGTGTTACATGGAGCTAATTAGTTACTTGCCTTTTACTTTTAAAAGGAAGAAGACCGAAAATGTAACGAGTTAGAGTACCATGAGCATTTTAACAAAAGAGACGGTAGACTTTTGAAAGCAGTACATCAAATCAAATCATCAAATTATACTAAAAGTAGGAAGCTCCAAATGAATTACCAAAATATTCATAAAAATTGAAGGATTATTTTACCCATTAATTATATAAACACTTCACTAATATTCTTGTACTAAAAATTTAACTTACCTTCCAATAAATATTTTGGTACTGCAGCCTATTCAACTCCGCTTTCATCTTCCGATACTTTACAGCAAATGTATATACTATCTCAACTTTTAGAAAAATCCTTTTTCTCATTAAAAATTTGTTCTTTTCATTTGCCATATCTGTTAATTGTCTGCAACACATAACACCAATCTATAAGTGTCAAATGAGGTAATGCTTTTTTCTTTTCCTGTTAATATTATGAGTCTCGTGCAAATTTTACAATTGTTCTTATTTTTTTAAATAATAATTTCATAGTTTTTATCATGAAAATAAATATTTTTTGTTATGAAAAGTTTGGCTACTACACAATCCTTACTGATTTTCAGTGAGAAATAGCGTTAATTTTGTTATTTTCCTTATGCTGTAACAAGAAATTTTGGATTCAAAATGTTAGGCTAATTATTATGCCCATTAGGAGACTTCACTTCTCTACTTCCTCTTCTATTTACTTTTACCACTAAGAAGTCATGGGTTATGTGGAAGTCTACTACTTAAATCAAAGAACAATAGTGCTTACAATGTATAATTAACAGTTAAATTGTTTCACAAGTTAATTGTTATCATTTGAATTTAAGCTTCAATGATATATAAGTAGAAGAATATTAGACAAATGAAGAATATAACTCAAATCCTCATAAACAAATTATCATTCGGTAGGATGTTGGGCACTATAATTCTTACATATCGAAATAAGTTTCAGGGGGAAAAAAAAATTAAGTATTTGAATACATCTGACTTTCAAGAGCTACATCCATTTTAAAAAATTTTTAACAAATCGTTTAGATATTTTTGGTTATCTTCAATTTTAAAAAGTTTGTAATGATTGATAAGGGTTATACGTGCAACACACGTATTCAGAAACTAGTATTCAAATAAGAAAGAATGTTTTCTTATAAGTTATCAGATTTAATTACTACTACTATATTAGAAAGCACTAGAAGGAAGTGCCGTTTATTCCTTTCTCTTTTGGACAACCGTACAATCAAGAAATACGTATTCCAACAACAGAAATAGAAAAAGGAAGAAGAGACGTACGTAACTTCGTAAAATTACATCATTTTAAAGTCTAGATGCTTTCTAATACACCGTAAACATAACATGTTTTGACTGCAAAAGAAAGAGGAAACAATAGTTAAGAATTCAAGAAAGAGTACCTTGAAATTCCCAAGGCGTGCCCATGGCCACTCTGTGAGAATGCCAGGTTTAGTAGCCATTCTTTTGTTCCTTCACCACAAAACTGGTAAAACTAAGTATTTGTAGCTTTGTTCAACTTGTTCTTTCCCTGTGTTCTCTTAAAAGCCTCTGCTTCCATTGCCTTATATATACTATTGAATCTTGTTATACAAGATTGCATGTACAAAATCAATCCTAATCACCATATAATAATTTTGCATGCAGGAACAAACTATATTGTATAATAACTACAAGTTGTATTTCATATTTAATTATGACATAATCTTTTCTTTTTGTTGGACCGTGTGACCTAGGGCTAAGCATTTACGAGTTCATCTAGCAATAGCTTATGCTACATTAATTGTGTGTTTGAGTAGAAAGTTGGAAATGCGCATTAAAAGTGTGTGACACCATGCCAATGCAACAGTCATGTCAAGTTGCAGCAAACGGGAAAAAGAGGCTAAAATAAATATAGTTCTACTACATTATGAATATTCCTCTTTATATGAATGATGTGGAGATACAATATATAAGTGAGCTTCTTGAACAATGCACTCCACCTATATTCTATTGTTAAATCTTGCAAGCCTGCCCACCACCCCAACCTACCCACAAAAAATAAACAAATAATAATTAAAACTAACTTATAAAAGAGATGAAAAGAAGCATATCCTTCGTCCGTTTCATCTAATATGGTTGTATACGGGTAAAATCGAGCTTACTGAACACTTCAATTTTTCGGTGAGGCAAACAGAACAGGAACGTGACCGTAATGTATCGGAGTCAGAGTGAGGAGCCCTTCATATCGAGGCTCGGGCAAAACACCTTCCCTCGGGGGTATCGGGTCCAGTTCGAGGATCAAGATTTCGGAGGGCATTACCAAACAGTTGCACACGACTAACAAAGGGCCATGATGTTCGTGCTCGATCGGATATTACGGCTTGAATCTCGGCCCGTATCGACAGAAAATCAGTGATTAGCGAAATAGAAATTTTTTACCTTTCTTAGAATTGTACTTAGAGTGAAATCCCCCTAATATATAAAAAGGGAAGCTTATTATTCATGAGATACATTGTAACACGCATACCAATGCATTTTATTTCAATTCTCTCTGTCGTTCAAAGTTCTTATTTTTGTTCTTAAGTTCTTCATAAGTGCAAGCTTGGATTCGAAGGCAGGTTCCTGATTGAGCCATCAACTGAGCTCGGAATCACTTTTATCATTGGTTTGGCCATTTATTACGTCTTTTATTTGCTTAATTTAACGTCATTAATCACTCGTATTGAATTAATTCACATGTCCTTAAAATCACATATAAATTTAATTGTTATCGATTTTTTTAGTGTAAACGATTGTAATGCTTGATGAAATGTAAGAAAGAAAAACTTCTTGCACATACCAAAATTGCCGTAGTATGAAATATATCATGACGTTTCTATAATTATAGGAGTGTGTTATTAAGATCAAAATGAGAAATATAAAGTTAAAGAGTTTTCAGAGTTCACTCTTTTGGAAGAAAAAAATAAAAAGTGAGATAAAATATAAATATATCTGGTGGATCAAGAGAAGTGACAATGTTATAAACTCACATATAGTCAGAATTATATAGATATTGTAGAAGGGAAAATATTGAGAAATTGTATTTATAGACTTTTGAGCTTTTTAAAATAAGGCGAATGAATTAAAATTGAGGGGAAAAGACAAAAAGAAAAAGGTGTGGAAAAAAGATAGAAATTGATTAATTGGTCTAGAGACGTGACTTATCACATATTTACTAGGCATGCATATTCAATATTTTTCCAACCACAACTACTAGTTCGGAAAAGTTGGTGTTTAATTTTCTTTGGTCTTATTGTGAAAGTCAAAATATTTTATCCCTTGTTCATAATTAATTGTGAGGTAACCTTTTTCCCTTTTCCCGACAGTGTGGCCAAGGGATAAGCAACTATATATGAGTCCACACCAAGCAATAGATTATGCTACATTAATTTTGTGTTTTCTTAGCAAGTTGGAAAATGTGCATTTAATAAAAGTGTGTGAAGCCATGTCAATGCTACGATTAATGTCAAGAAATGATGCACTTGGTGATGGTAGAGTTACCCTAACACCTATAAAAAAGTTACAGAAATAACACGAAAGTTGGTATATCTCAAAAGTTAGTGTTGCTCATTTGATCTATCATTTTCACATCCAAATTAAATATTTCTTGTTAAATTCCTTATTTTATTGTCAGATTTTTATAGTTTTTTTTTCTATATTAGTTTAGTAGTAATGTTTAATTTAACAAATGAGACATCATTGTATCATTGAGATTTTGATCATATGTTTGAGATTTGAACTAGTAATCGGGATGAACTGATATTAGAAAGAAATTGATTCAACTGTGACGGTTTTGCAAAACTATAATTTTAATTGAACCCCATAGGTTAATTGAAAATTTAGTACAAATTGAAAAGAATCATTTACACCCCTACTGAGGCACATAGATTAGATTCTAACTGGGTGTCTTTTCTAGCCGATACGACAGCGGTCCTTTTGATCACTACATTTATTACTCTCAAATGTCAAAGGAAAAAAGGAATGTCATAATTGTTGCTTTAGGACTAGTGTGTTGTAATTCTGGTAAAAGTTGGCAGCTACATATAGTTGACATTATATACTTCTTATACGAATTGTAAACGGCAACAACTTGTACTTGGTATGAGCAAAATAGTTTTCAGAAAATAATTAATATTGGTGTGTAGTTGTCAAAAAATACTTGTAAGGAAATTTCTTTTTTAAAAAATAGGAAAAAAACGACTTCAATTTTCTCATTTCTGCGCAGAAATTATTTTCTTTCACAACCATCTCAAATGTGAGCTTTATATCTTTATTCCAACCAACAGAGAAAATGACAAAAATAGTTCCTTATGTTTGAAATTGGCTTAAAATAGTCCTTTAAATATATACTTCTGAATAATTTTGTTTCTTTAAATTTACCAAAAGAGCACTTTCAATATTTAATCTTACTTACTCCAAAGCACTAAATATTTTTTTTAGAGGATCCACTAATTATTCAATAAAAAACTATTATTGGATATTCTCCAGCTTTTTGACTGAACGAGTTTTAGCCAACGTTTGAACATAGATTTAGTTGAACGTGAAAAAAAAGGTTTTTGAAGTTATGTTGAAAAATATTATTTAAAAATTAAATTTGTGTTTGGATATGCATTTTACTTGAAAAAAGGTTGAAGTTTTGTGAGTGGAAAAAAATTTCCGTAAAAACTGGCCTAAATCAGTTTTGAACTTGAAATTTTTTCAAAAGCTTGTCAAATTTCATGAACAAATACTTTCTTTAATTTTTTTCTAGAAAAAGTTAAAAAAAAAAATATCTATGTCTGAACGGGAGCTAAAATCAATCCTGTAGCATCTGCTTTGACGGAGTAAAGAACTCCCTCTTTGTTCTTTTCTCAAAACTATATGAATAGGAAAAATCTAAAGAGAAAGCTCCCCTATGAATAGGAAAAATCTAAAGGGAAAGCTCCCCTAAGAGGCTCTGATATCATTTGTGAACACTTAATTTTTTATCATGCTTGAATTTTTCATAACTTTTTAGATTGTAAATACATTTTAAGTTTAATCTACATATTTTAGCTCTTATTTCACCTTTTATAGGTATTACTTAAGAAGATTATATCTCACTCATCTCACCAATACCTCACTTCCTACTTTCTCCACTCATTTCCCCCACTCACATCCCCACTATCCCCTTCCATTATCTGCACACACATAATATATAAATCTCCATTGTAGAGAAGAAAAAATATAAAAACAGAGAAGAACACCTAGAAAACAGAGGGACAAAAAAAAAAGCGTATAGCAAAGAGCAGCTGAAAATTGGCTCTCTCGTCGGCTTTCCTTCCTCGTAAGAGCAACTCAAAACCTTTCTTCTCCGGGCGAGAACCAGTGAAATCCATGCCCCAAAATTACCCCAAACACTAACCAAAAACATCACCTAAACCAGTCCCCAAAACTCCATGAAAATACTAAAAAAAATAAATAATAATATCCAGATCTAAAACACCCCAAAAACTCACCCAAAAACGGCTGAGAAAACTGGCAAAAATAATTCCAAAAACCAGCCGTAGAACACCTGAAAATCGCCTAAAACAGCCACTTAAACTCCATGTAAACCCACTTCGAAAATAATATCAGAACGCCTTGAGAATCGCTATGGGTTTTCTGAGCTTTTCCAGTTGTAGTCGTCGGTTCGCGCTTTTGTTACAATTTGATTTGCCATTTCTGAAATTGTAAAGCTTCGGTGGAACTTCTAATAATATTGAAGAGATTTGTTCAACAAAAGGTTCATTTCTTAGTCTTTTTTGGATATTGATTCATATAATGTTTCGCTATTACTTTTTTTCTTCCGAATATTCTTCTTTGTTCATCTTTTATTTTTGCTTGATGTTTTCTTATGCATATTGTTTTACAGCTATCATTTGGTTAATTGTAAAGGTTATGATGGTTGCCGACTTGCCGTTTTATCTTTCTTTATCTCTATTACATCAGTTATTTTCTTTAATTAATTTTATTCATGTGTGAAAATATCTCTGCTTTCTGTCTTTAGTTCAGAATATATAATGTCTGTGAGTCTTCTAGTTTTGATTAGAAATTTTTATTGCTCATTTGTGAATGCTTTGGATTAAAAGATTTGATGGCAGTAGATTGTGGGTAGGTTTGTGCCGTAGCAAAATGAGTTATGGGTTTGAGTTTAAGTATTCATAGTCTGTCCAAATGAATTATTTTTGTTTGGTCCAATTTAATAAAAGTTAAAATGTTGTCAACTTACTAATTAAGGATGTGTCGAACTCATGTGCCTTTCCACAACAATACTTTATCCATAAATCATAATCTCATAACAATCTCAAAGTAGCTTAAGATTAATCAAGAACACGCTAGAATGCTTTAGGCGCGCCTTTAATTTACTATCGTGATTGTGTACACATTCGCATGACATAATTATGATTTTCAAAATGAATCAAAGTATGCGTTCGCGTGACTTTGACAAAAAACAATCTTAATAAATAATAAAGCGTGATTAATCGTGTACATGTACGCGTGACATAATTTTAGTGCACTAAACAAAATAGATTTACACACCTGTGATCCGTTTCAAAGATAAATCTATACGCCATAATTAAAAGCGGTATAAAAGCGGCAATGCATAATAGGTTCTAAAACATGTGATAATTCAGATATTTAATCTAGGTATTAATTGTTAAGCGACCGTGCTAAAACCATGAAATTTGGGAGTGCCTCACACCTTCTCCCGGGTTAATAGTATTCCTTACCCAGTCTTCTGTGTTCGCGGACCACAAATTGAGTCATATTTTCTCGATTTGGGATTTAAAAATAAATCGGTGACTTGGGACACCATAATAATTATCCCAAGTGGAGACTCTAATTAAATAAATAATCCCATTTCGAATGATGTCACTTTAATTGGAAAAACTCTCTTATCTTTTGAGGGGTAAAAAGGAGTGTGACAGCTCTAGCGACTCTGCTGGGGAACGAACCCAGAATCTCTGGTTCAGGGTTCAGAATTTGAGTTTGTAATATGATCTATACTTGGCTTTCTTGATTGTTGATATTACTGTATTTGCGGGCCTAATGTGCTAATTTCCGCTTATTTACCGCTTTGATATTATTTGAACTGTATAAACTGCCTTCTTATGCCTCCCTTCTGAGTCTTCTGAATTTATGGTGCACACATGCGCGTGACCCACTTTTCTGTTAGAGGTCATACCAAATAGAACGATGTTGGATCAATAACTAGGCCGGGTAGACTTTCGTGCTCCCGGTACGTTACCCCACCTCTGCTCGAGCTGTCCGCTTGGGTAAGCCAGGTCTAAAATACTCCCCCTAGGATTTTAAACCTAGAATAACATAGCCTCATTCCGGATCCCTAGTAGGAACGTTTGTTTGAATCACGTGCATTTGACTTTTGGGACTCAATACAGGGGTTAGATTCGTCTAAGAGAGGTGTATCCGAAAATTACAAGACCAACCTGATGCATCTTATGTGCTGCATACATTATGTTTGATTCGGTTTGTGCATGTTGACCGGCTTCTAAAAAATAAAAATAAGAATTGAGAGAAAACCAAAAGGAAGAAAATAGGAGAGAGAAAATTTACCCGATTCTTAAAAAATCTCAGTATTTGAAAATCCAAAAACCCTGTCAAAATTTTACCCCATATTGCAAAATAAGATTGAATTTTTTCCAAAAAAAGTGTCATCCCATTCCTGAATTATTTACGAACTACACGGGTCTGATCCTCATCGGATGTGAGATACGTAGGCAAACCTCATCAGCCGGCTCCCAATTTCCCAAAAAAAAAAAATTCAAAAATATTTTCATTTTCCTTAATTCCCTCTTTAGAATTCTTTCCTTATAAAATCCAAAAAAAAAAACTAAATCCAAAAATATTTTTCTTCTTTTCTGAAATCTTTCATTAAAAAAAAAAAAATTCAAATCAAAATCCAAAATATTTTCGTCCTTCTTTAAAATTACTTCTTTCAAAAAAAAAAAATTCCATTAAATGAGAAAACTCAAAAAAAATATATAAAAGTCTTTATAAAAAAGAAGAAAAAGAAAAATGGGTTAGTTATTCCCAATCTTCTTGAACTACGTAATGATCTGATTCATGCAGCGTCATGATACGTAGGCAATTCCCATCGGGTTCGATCATAGCCATTAAATAAACTGAGTGAAAGAAAAAAAAAGAAAAAAAAAGAAAGGGGTGACAAAAATAACAAAGAAAAACAGAGAGCGAAAAACAACAACAAAAAAAAAAGAAAGAAAGCAACAGTGAAAAAATTCAAAAAAAAAAAGAGCCAGAAATGGAAATGATAGAGGTATAGAATGGAAAGGGACATTTAAAGGTCGAGATGAAACACACAACCGTTCAAACGCATGGTAGAAACATTTAACTGTTTAGGTGCATTGCATGCCAACGTGCGATTTCTTATTTGTTAAATGCCTCAAAACTAACAAGGTTGTCGGCTGTGCAAATTAGCCAGGTTCTGTTCAGGTGGTTGGTTTTGTTGGTAATCTGGTTTCCCATCTTTACTTCACAAGATTCAAAGGCAGGGTTCCTATGGCCTCTGAAAGTCATATACCAATTATCGATCCTGAGGATAGCCCGACATCGGCTATTCCATAGCCGGAATCAGCAGCTGCTGAAGAAAATAGGATATTGCGTCTCCGCATGTTGGAAATGTAGGATGCCCGGTCTAAAGGTAGGGAATCTCCGAGTGCAATAATGGGTCCCCGGAATTGACCCCTAGGTCAGGTGGGGCTACCGACGTTCCTATGCCCAACCTGTTCATCCCATGCGGATACCTTCCAATGCCGTCTAACGGTCCTGGCATGCCTTCTGTGGTTCACCCTAGGCGCCGGATTCACGGGCACCGCCAGCAATGTTCTTTGTAGCACCAGTCTGCACCACAACACAACCAACTATACCACGGCCATATGTTGAGCCTCGAACGTTCACCTTTCAGGGTCCACAGTTTCAACCATAAATAACATATGTAACCCCATACTCATTTACTCAATCTCCGCAATGTGAATTCTCGGTTGGGCAAGAAAAGGTCGTCAAGAATCCCGAGCAAGAGGAATTGGCTCGGACGATAAAGAGCTTGGAACAAAGCTTGAAAAACATGCAAGGCTTAAGCGGCCAAAATAGTGTCTCATACTCTGACCTGTGTATGTTTCCCCATGTCCACTTGCCAGCTGGCTTCAAGATGGCAAATTTGAAAAGTACGACGGGCATGGAGACCCGATCGCTCACCTGAAACGATACTGTAACCAGCTGAGGGGCGCTGGTGGAAAATAGGAGCTGTTAATGGCCTATTTTGGAGAAAGTCTCATCGGAATTGCTTCCGAGTTGTACATCGATCAAGAGATTACTCATTGGAACGTGTAGGACGATTTTGCCCGAGATTTTATCTGCCAGTTCCAGTATAATATGGACATTGCTCCCGACAGAAACTCTTTGTCCAATTTAAAAAAGAAAATAGCATAAGGCTTCCATGAATATGCTGTCAAATGGCGCGAGCAAGCTGCCAGGGAAGCCTCCAATGGACGAAGCAAAAAAGGTTACAATCTTCCTACATGCCCAAGAGGTGAACTACTTCTAGAACATGATGTCCGTTATGGGTAATCTGTTCGCCGAGGCTATCAAAATTGGGAAGATGGTCGAACTTGTTATAAAAACGGGCCGAATCTTGAGTCATCCTGCCTTTAAGGCCACATCACAGACCATTTAGAATGGTTTGGAGGGTTTGATGAACAGAAAGAGGAGGGAAGAGGGAACCATGATGGCTTCTAGCTTGAGGGGGCCCTCGCAGGTCATTCAACCAATCATATATGCTTCCTAAGATCCCACAACACTATTATCCCTATCAGGATGCTGTTTATGCTGTGGCACCGCCTCCCTATGCGGTGATGAACGCGCAACCTTACACGTAGCCATAACATCGTACACAAAACCGAGCTCCACCTCCCAAAAATGCCCGTTCCTACCAAGCTCCATATAATCCCCAACCAAATGTTCCCCAATACAATCCTTGCCTAAAAGAGCCCCTCAGAAGGAATCAGTTCACCCCTGTTGGTGAATCATATTCAAGTTTGTTTCAAAAGCTAATCGAGCTAGGTCTGCTGCAGCTAGTGGCCCTGAACCGGCCAAACCCGAGTCCCCCTCGCACCAAGCTGATGCTAGATGTGAATACCACTCTGGAGCAGTGGGATATGATACAGAGGACTGTTAGACCCTCAAAAGGGAAGTTAAAGAATTGATGATCCAGCATTGAAAGCCACAGTAGCCATTGCCGTGGCAGAAGAGAAACCTAAAAACGGGCGCCAAATCTGAAAAGTTCTCTGTCAGATGGGACTCTCGGTAGCTGGTCTTGCTATTTTTTCTGCGTCCGGATTATTTCAGGGTGTAATCCGGATGTTTTACTTCACTGCTTTCTTTTTGACGTAAACCCTTCTATCTTTAAAAATTAAAAAAATAATAAAAAAATCAAATGAAATTAATATTTCATTGTCCAGAAATGTCTCTTTTCTTAACCTTGTCACTTTTCTTATTCTCTTTTCAGTTCTGTTTATGCAGATTTTAATAACATGACATGCTTGCAGACTTCATGTCCAGATCCTAAAATGCTGTCAGTCCTCGAAATAATGAATCAAGAAACAGAGTGAGTTGAAGATAAGGCTTGTGAGAAATAAAAAAAGAATTGGAACAGTAGGCCTAATCCAAGTCCGAATGAAATCGGAAGAAGTTGAAATTCCCTCTCTTCTGATCATCGTTGAAGCCAAAATTGAGGATAAAGATTGGATCAAGAACCGATTGGAGCAATTGACACCGACTGATGAAAAACGACTGGCCGCAGTTTGCCACGTGCAGTTGTACCAACAAAGAATGGCCCGTAACAAAGAAGTGCGGTCTAGAAAATTTGAAATAGGACAACTCATTCTGAGACGTATCCTCCCAACTAATGAAGAAGCTATAGGAAAATTGGCTCCAAATTGGAAAGGTCCATACATTGTAACGAGAGTACTGCCAAAAGAGAGCGTTGTACTTGGGAAGCATCAAAGGAAACGTCCCTGAAACAACTGTCAACGCGGATCCAGTCAAAAGGTACTATGTTTGACCCTCTATGTAGCATTAATGTTCTTTGATTGGGATGACGAAGGCTTTTATTCTCGCTACCGAAACACTGTTAATCCTTTTTTCCAATCCTTTGAGCCGGTTACCTTTCTTTGATTATCCTCTTTGGAACCTGAAGGAGTTATTGAAAAAAAATAAGAAAGAAAAAAGAAAAAAAAAAGAAAAGAAAAAAAAAGAAGGAAAAAAAGAAGGAAAAAGAAAGAGAAAACAAAACAAAACAAAAATCCAAACAAGTTCATGTTGATTGAACTATGTTCAACTTGATTCCGAAGGGATACGTAGGCGGCCTCTCTTTGGGGTTTAGTCACACCAAGACAAAAATTCACATTCCCCCAAAAGTTGAAACTGGGATGAATGTTACAATGGTTCGGCGATGGTCTCACCTAAGAGGTTCCAAAGTTGTAATTCAATCCAAATCCTTTTTACCCAAATCCTTTTTAAGTCCTTTCGGTCAAGTAACGAGAATGTTCAAGAATTGGAGGATACAGTCATTTGGATCTGATACAATAAGAGAAACAAAATGAGAGAGTCTTGTTGGTGAAAACCCTCACGGCCACCGTAAGATAATGGTAAGTAGAGAAATTAAAAATGAGAGAGTCTTGTTAGTGAAAACTTGCAAAGAGCACTATAAGGCGATGGTTTAGAAGAGAAATGAGAGAGGTCAGCTGGTGAAAACCCGCAAGGGTGATCTCGTCCAAATCACACCTCAAAACAAGGATATGAAACTATCGGTTGCAACAATAGTAACCCAACAAAGAGTCGGGATCGAATCCACAGGGAGTTTATATGAGAGTTAGGAGTATATATTCTAGTACGTGAGTTTGAACTATCTTAATTTACACTTACACCAATTGGTTTTGTTTCTATCTCTATTTTTAAAACTAAGATTGCAAGGTTAAGAAATAAAACTAAGATAATTGTTTTTTGTTTTTTTGTTTTTCAATTTTATAAAAATCCTAGGGTTACGACCATTGCCTAAGTGTTTGCCTAATGAGATATAAACCTTAATGTTTGTTTTGTTGATCGGGGTGTATTTTAGCTATCAACTCTCAATTACCCACTCAGTACTTCTTAGTCAAGGAATAGTTTTTCCCGATTTGGCTTTCTCAAGTCCAAATGGATATCACAAAAAATGGTTGATAAGAGCTCAAGTCGGGTTATTACTATCTCTAGGTTTAACCTTTTAATTGGGTTGATCAATCTCTCGATTGCCCCAATTTCTTGTTAGCCAAGTTTTCCTAGACTAAGTCTCTCTTTCTCAAGTAGAGACTAAGTTAATTAGGCATGAACTAATATTTGCAACCATTTAATTCCATAAATTTTAAGCATGAACAAGGCTAAATAATAAACACCCAATCATAACAAGCACTAAATTAGATACCCATAAGGTTTACACACTAGGGTTGTGTTACAACACCAGTAAAAACTTAGCTACTCATGCTTGAACTTGAAGAAATAGAAGAAAAAATACTAATTAAACTCATATTGAAAAGTCAAAATAATAAAATCTATGTTAAAATATCCCAAAATATAGAAAACTACTAAAAGAAGCACAAAAAAATAGCTGCAGGACTTGCTGATATAAAAATGTTAACCTAATTTTGTGAAACTCGTCTATTTTATACAAGGCTGAAAAATTCGGAAAAAAATGCCCTTGAGGAGGTTCTACGGCTGCACAATTTCCATGTGTGTTCCGCAGAAGTCTTCATCTTTGCAGGAGCTAGGATTCTGCGGCCGCATAATTCTCCACTGCGGCCGCAAGGCATTATTTTTGCGGTCCGCAGATTTATCACTACGGCCGCAACTTGGTCTTCTGCGGTCCGCGTCATTACCTATGCGGCTGCAAGGCTTCTTCTGCGGTCCGCATTTTTGAGGGACTTGGACTTTGAAAATTTGCAATGCTTCTGAAGTTCATCTCCAGTTCTTCATTTGCGGCCACACAATTCTTGTGCGGTCCGCAGTTTGCTAGGAAACCCTGTTGGGATTTGCTTCATTATTTGCGGCTGCATATGGAATTCTGCGGTCCGCACTTTGTAAGCTATTATGCCTTTTGTTTCCTTGTGTTTTGATTACTCCTTTTTGAATCGGATTTCATCTCGGGAGTCCAACTTCCAACATTCCTGCAAATTTTGCACATTTCATCAGTTTCGGGAACACTATTAAACGCTTTTAGACTAAAACAAAAGCTAAAAGGTGCTAATAAGTAGTCGAAATCCCCACTCATCAACTCCCCCAAACTTAAGTTTTTTGCTTGTCCTCAAGCAAATAAAATAGTTCCCACCTCCACAAGTTAAGATCCATTCCAACCAATTAGAAGTGAGCCATTCAGAAATCAATTGGGACTAACAATTACTCACACTACTTATGTGTTATCAACAAGGCGACAAGTTAAACTTTTTATGCACATATAGTTCTAATGTGACACTTAAGCATCAAGAGTTGACTTTATTCATCAAGGAGCTCGCTCTTTCATGTAGGTTATTGTGGATCCCAAACTCCTCCTCCTCCTCTACTCTCTATTTGCCTAGCTTACTTAAGAATTTTAGCACTCAATCCAAAGATTTGTGAAAGGTTCACCCATCTCTTCTCAAGAGAATGTCGCAAGTACGACTCAAATACCATAGGCTTTTCCCGCATGTAGATTGTCACTAATGTAAGCTCACTTAGCTTGAAATCACGTAGGGATTTTTCGGGATATAATGAAGGCTTTTGGACCGAGGTTGGATACACTATGATTGAGTGGGTTCACCTTTCCTTAAGCGCTCCATATTCTCGGCTCATGCTTTGCCAATTCCTTGAAGCACTTTCTTTTCCCTGGGGAACTAGAGAGACTACTCTTTCTTGATCGTGGCATTCATTTTCTCCCTCTTTTATTTCTCCATGCTTTGTATCATTACTTTTCTTTGAATCCCTTCAATTTTTTCATTTACTCACTTTCTCTTTGTATTTTTCTTTTTGTTATTCCTTTTCTTGCATTTCATTCTCATGATTTCTTTTCTCTTTTTTGTGCCTTGATACCTCTTCCAAGTTCCTCGCCTCTCCCCTAAACTTACATTTTTATCAAATTGTTTCACAAGAGTGTTAAGGAAAGCTCGGGTGCCGAGAGAGGTTCACGACAAAACGGGTAAAGGCTTGTAACATGACTATCAAATGAGAAAGGCTCGAGGCTCAAATAGGTTGACTAGGGATAACAACATCGGTAGGCAATGAAAAAATTTAAGCGGGTCAGGGAAAGCCTACAATCACTTCTCAAGCCAAGCAAAACTTAAAATTTTGCCTTGAAACACATTCGGGACAAGTTCTAGACCATTCGCACGAGTACTTAGATTAGCAACAAAAATACCTCACTCCTCACGCAAATGGATTGTTAAAGAGGATAGAGTCGAGGGCCCACAATGACCATATTCAAAGTTGAAAATCACTATGGTTTGACTAAACCACTCGATGATTGCCTAAGTCAACACAAGAGTCGCAAAGTCACTAACTAGAGCTATTTCTTTCAAAAATCTTGTTTCTAACCATAAGCACGTAGTTAAGTATATTGGTACCAAGTGAAGCATGTTTGACTCTTTGAGCATGACTTAATTAGGTCTTATTATTAATTACTACTACTATTATTACCTAAACACCAAAAATGGACTCAGTCCCTTAAGTAGGTTGTCATGCCATCCATCGTTGGGAAGAGTCACCCGGTTCACACAAAAACTGCCTTTGGAAAGAACCCTGAAAACCAAAGGCTTATTATCCACTAAAACATAAAAAAGAAGCTACTAAATCGAAAAGAGTCTACTAATTCAAAAAGAAGTTATTAAATAGAAAAGACGCTACTAAATTAAACACTAACTAGTAAGAGAACCAAACATAAAGAAGCTACAAACAAAAACTATCGAAAGTAATACGAATATACATAATGGGAGATGATATATACATAATGAGAGAAGAGAAGAGAGAATATATACATAATAAGAAAAAAGAAGAAAATATTGTGAGTTATTACAAACCAATTATCTCAGAATCATAAATCATATCAAATAAACTCCACCCCCCCCCCCCCCCCCCCGAATAAAAATAAGCATTGTTCCTAATGCTTAACAAAATAAGAGTAAAGGAAGGGTAAAAGTAAAGAGAACTCCCTATGGCTCTTTGGCCATCTCTGTGTCCACAGCAGCATCACCACCCCCAGTCTCCTCCAACTGGATCTCATCGGCCTCAACTCTGGGAATGACTGGGTTTGTGAATATCTGACGCACTGCCTCAGCAGTGTTAGCAGCAGAGTCTGGCTCATCAGACTGGCCAACTGGTGCTGTAGGTGTTGTGGGATCTGGGCCTGGATGGTGTGGGTCAATCAGCATATCAAATGGAATATCTCCGGCTGCCGCAAGCTTGGTAACCTGTCTTCGGAGCTTGTCCACTGACTTCTTGGATGCCTGGGACTTTCTCATCTTTTTCACTTCCTTGCCCAGTTCTTCTATCACGGACCCATGCTGTACCAGTGTAGCCATGAAAGTTTTCTGGTTGTCCAGGAGCTTCTTCAAAGTTTCTTCCACTATTGGGGGCATCTGAGGTGCTGGAATGGAGGACTGTGCTGCAATAGAACTGGATATGTCAGACAACTTTGTAGTGGCTATTTGCATCTAGTTGTTGAGGCTCGCCATTGTGTGGGAGACTCGCAGCGCAGAGAGTGGAGCAGTAGGCATCGGCACTAGCTTCAAAGCTGAGGTGGAACCTGTGACAGGGACTGCTGTATGCACTGAGGCTGGAGGTGGAGGCATAGCTGCTGCACTAACTGAAGACTCAGCTGAAGTGGATGGCATGTCAATTACCTCTGCAGCTACCACCGATGGCTCATCAGGTTGGCTTGTGGTGGTAGACGGCTGACCCTTTTTCTTAGGGTTTTGTGCATCCATCAATGAGTACCATGAGAAGGGCTTCTTTGCCTAAGCACCTTCGTATCAAAATCTCTCGGCTCCACCCTCGCATTTGTCAGATACTCAGTAATGGTATTGGGATACAGATAGGATGTGTCAGATTGTCTGGCGACCACAGAGATGTTAGCCGACATCATGGCACCCATATTGATCTGGTAGCCGGCCATGATGGAGGCGACTAGAATTGTTCGCGGGATCAGAAGATTTGTCTCATTATGACACGGGTCTAGTCGGCTACATACAAAGGTTTGCCACCTTTTTGCCTCAAAACTCAAAGTGTTTCTGTGAATAGCCACCGTTGTTGTGATCTATGGTGGTGGTGCCCTAGGAGCTGCTAGAATTTCAGCTAGCCACGGGCGAGCTGCAACACCAAGTACCAAATTCTCCAAATACTCTGTAGGCTCGACATCATCAAACTCCAAGTAGGTGTTCAATGTGTGCTAGTCAAAATGCACCTTGAGGTTCCTCACTTTAGTTATCTTTGTCCCTTTCTTAATATGCACCAAATTGGCGTAGAATTCCCGGACAAGGTATTCCTTTGCATCCACCACGCTCTGGGTGACCCACATCCATTTGCTGCGCTCTTGGAACTGCCTCAAGACTGCAGGGTTGTACTTTTCTAGATCTTTCAATTGGAACTGTCGCTCAAGAGTGAGCGACCTAACCGACCACCACCCAAGGAAGCTAGAGAAGGCAGCCAAACTGATAAACCTGTCCTCCAAAACCTCTTTCTTCTTTGACCGCTCAAGGCCGGCAATTGTAGTATCTCCCCCTCGGCCATCATCTGAGATGTACTGAACTGAAGTCTCTGGTGCCTGGGGGCAGGTGTAGTGGAAGACTCGAATGCCTGACTGGCACTCTCCAAACCCTCGGAGGTGCTATGTGATAAAGGCGGCTGATCCCTGAGCTGATATCTCCCTGGTGGCCTTGATTAGACAGCTGGCTGCTCATGTATAGAGGCTGAGTTTCCCTCTGATGCTTCCCGAGATGGGGGGCATAAGAACTGGTCTCGGAAAGGTCTATATCTCTCACTCTGCCAGCTGTTGTCTTTTTTATAGCTTCAAGATTTTGGGCACTAGGCAAAGGTATCTTCCCTCGCCCCCGAGAAGGGTCACCCCTTCCTTTTGAAGTGTCACCTCGTCCTCTAGATCGAACCATGTTCTGTACCAAGCAAAGGCGATTGTTAGTTGCAATTCAACTTCAGACACAAAAAGAATGCAAGGACACACCAGAGATTGTAGTGAAAAACATTGTAGAAACATGCTTGCAGGGTAGGGAAGAGGAGTCCGCAGAATTGTCATTATGGCTGCAGAATGGGCATTGCGGACTGCACTATTTTCTAGTGTGGCCACAGAACTGGGTTGCAGTCTGCACAATTTGCTTTGCGGCTGCACTTGAAATGTCACTAAAATGCCAACTCTCTGATGACAGAGAATTGGTCATTTTGCAGCCGCACTCAGTTTTCTGCGGTCCGCACAATTTGCTTTGCGGCCGCACTTGAGAGTCACCAAATTGACAACTCTCTGAACATAGGGATTAAGCTGTTCTACGGCCACAATGGGATTTCTGCGATCCGCACATTTTGCATTGCGGCCGCAGAACCATGCGTTACTATAGTGCCCTAATCTTTAACTTCCGCGGACTGCACAATTTCTTGTGCAGCCGCAGATTCTAACAATTATGAATAGAAGGTCGTTTTTCACCTAGGGCTTCAAATGTTTGCACAATTTTGATATGGAAACAACAACTAAGCATGAAAATTAATTTACCCATTCCCCTTAGAGCATTTACCAGTCTACCCACTACCTATTCACCCCACATGGTTGTTCAAATAGATTCAATCAGACAAATGGTCCAAAATTTCTCTAAAAATCTAAAAATTCAAAGAAATTAATCACGATGATGATGCATACTAGATATGAATTTGTGCAAGAGATGAGTGACCACAGTTGCTAAGTTTGCGAGCAGCTAGTTTAACACGAAATTTCAAATTTGTGCACTTTTTGAGCTCAT
The DNA here is from genome assembly GCA_002018475.1 of Nicotiana obtusifolia. Classification (NCBI taxonomy): domain Eukaryota; kingdom Viridiplantae; phylum Streptophyta; class Magnoliopsida; order Solanales; family Solanaceae; genus Nicotiana; species Nicotiana obtusifolia. The sequence continues at coordinate 38,597 of MCJB01048491.1, forward strand.
AGAGGGAAAAAGGAACAGTGCCCTAGCTTTTGCTATTTATAGTGAACGGGTTCTGGCAAAGTAAGAGGGCTTGAGTGCGACCGCACAATTCACATTGCATTCCACACTCTGTTGCCCGAGGGCCCAGTTGCCCTAGCGTTTTGCAGTCCACAGAATTAGTTGAGTGGCTGCAGGTTTTGTTGCGGACCGCAAAACTTGTGTCGCGGCTGCAGATCGACCATTTCTCAAACGGATCAACTTCAAAGAGTTGACATTTTTCACTTTCAACTTGTGCGTCCGCAGAGAACCTTTTTGCTATAGCAACCAAAATTATGCGGTCCGCACAATACAACTGCGATTTGCAATTCTTTCCACACTTAGCCAACTTTCTGGGCACAATTCCTGTAAAGTATACTCATCCCTATAACACACTTCAAATCCAGTTAGCACAAAAATAACACCTATCAAAAGAAGAAATGAAAAGAAAAAGAAACATGGGTTGCCTTCCAAGAAGCGCCTGATTTAACGTCGCGGTACGATGCAGATTAACATCATTTGAAATGAATCACCGCCACAATGTGGCCATCATCAACCTTTCCCAAATAGTGCTTCACCCGGTGATCGTTGACTCGGAATACTTCATTGTTTTTATTCTTCAAGTCCAATGCACCAAAAGGTGTCACACCTACAATCAAAGGGACCACACCATTTAAATTTCAGCTTTCTGGGAAACATCCTTAACCGTGAGTTGAATAAAAACACAAGATCGCGCACCTTGAACTCCTTATTTAGAATGTATTTGTCATGAATGTACTTCATCTTCTCTTTGTACAAGGAAGAACTTGCCCAGACATGGTACTGGAACCCATCCAATTCATTCAAATGTGCAACCCTCAAGTTAGAGGCTGCATCCCAATCAAGATTCAACTTCTTTAGAGCCCACATGGCTTTGTGCTGAAGTTCCATCGGAAGATGACAAGCTTTGCCGAACACCAACCGGTATGGAGATATTCTGATAGGGGTTTTGAAAGCAGTCCGATAAGCCATAATGCATCACCAGTCCGTCCGGTTAGCATTCACTATTTTGGACAAAATACTCTTTATCTTCAAGTTGGAGACATCCACTTGACCGCTAGCTTGTGGACGATAGGGGTCGTAACATGAGTGAAACCATACTTGCTAAGCAAAGTGTCAAAAGCCTTGTTGCAAAAATGCTACCCCCCATCATTTATGATAGCCTGCTGAGTACCAAACCTTGTGAAAATATTCTTCTTCAAAAACGCCACCACACTTCTCGCTTCATTGTTGGGTAGAGCAATGGCCTCAACCCATTTGAACACATAATCAACCGCGACCAAGATGTAGGTGTTTCCAAAAGAACTCACAAAAGGACCCATGAAGTCAATACCCTACACATTAAAGATATCAATCTCCAAAATGGTAGTGAGAGGTATTTCTTTCTTCTTCGAGATTCCATCGGCCCGTTGACATTCATCACATCTTTTACCATATCACTTGCATCTTTGTAAAGACTGGGCCAATAGAAACCGCAACTTAGCACTTTGGCCACCGTTCTTGCTCTGCCATGGTGACCACAAGTAGTGTAGTATTTTCTTGTACATTTTTCTAGTAGCTTATACACTTGTGACATCAGGTTTTGGAAATTTTGCTAGTAGACACATGATGATCTTTTTTTTTTGATATTTACTTATCTCATTTGTTCTTAAAAATTAATTATATCTCATCTTATTAAATTCTTACTTCCTATTTATGCACTATTAAAAATCAGCTATTTTTGAAATGTTAAAAGAAACAATCATCAGGTTAGTTCATTGTGGGCTTGCCTAGCGGTAACGTTGGGCGCCATCACGACCTATAGGAGAATGGTTTGTGTCGTTCAACCCTCGGCAGTGCACATTTTATATATTTGTATGTTGGATCGGGTCGTACGACCTCGGCATAATTAGTGCATAAAAATTCTTGGAGTCCAATTGTAATTGATATTGTTTCGTTGGCTTGAGAGATTAATTTGTTAAATGATGAAAATTAATTTGGAATTTACTATTAGTGAAAGAATTATTTATTTATTCCTTGTTATTGAGTTTTCAGCTGTATTTCTATAATCCATGCTTAATTATAATTTCAGTATTTATTTTTAGCCATAGTAAGTGTCGAAGTCGACCCCTCGTCACTACTTCATCGAGGTTAGACTAGATACTTACTGGGTATATGTTGTTTATATACTCATGCTACACTTCTGCACTAATCGTGCAGGATCTGAGGTAGCTGCATTTGGCTATCAGTCCGGCGCGCATCCTTGATTTCTTCGAGACTTAGTGGTGAGCTGCCTTCCGAGCCCGTTCTGAAGCACCCGAAATCTTCCTTTTTGTTTCCACTTTCTGTCTATTTCACTTCAGAAAGTAGTGTAGTATTTTTTTTGTATATTCTACTAATAGCTCATACACTTGTGATACCAGGTTTTGAAAATTTTGCTCGTAGACACATGATGATCTTTTTTTTTTGTGATATTTACTTATCTTATTTGTTCTTAAAAATTAATTAGCTCTCATATTATTAAATTCTTACTTCCTATTTATGCGCTAATTAAAAATCAGATATGTTTGAAATGTTAAAAGAAACAATCATAAGATTAGTTCACTGTTGGCTTGCCTAGCGATAACGTTGGGCGCCATCACGGCCTACAGGAGAAATTGGGTCGTGGCAACATGGTATCAGAGCACTAGCTTCATGTAGGTCTCACAAGTTATGAGCGGGCCTAATAGAGTCTTGCGGATCAGTGTGAATACGTCCGTACTTATCTTCGAGAGGCTATAGGGTGTTAGGAAACTACTCTTTCTTCATCTCCTATCGTGCAGTTGATGTTATACTAAGTGTCTTTCTCTTATTCTCTCACAGATGGTGAGAATGCGCACGGTGGATATTCCAGACCCAGGAGGAGCTGCTCCCCCTGTTACTAGAGGCCAAGGCAGAGGCCGGGGGAGGGCACCGGCCCGAGGTAGGGGAGGAGGACACCCCAGAGTTGCCCCAGCAATGCCACCAGTGGATCCAGTAGAGGATCCCATTATTGAGGAGCAGGGCGAGGTGCCTGCAGTAGAGCCAGTCCCCATAGATTTCATGTCAGCACCAGGCTTTCAGGAGGTCATGGGTCGTATGCTACGGTTCATGGATACTATGACCCAGACTAGTTTATTTCCAGCAGACCCAGCCATCTCTCAGGCTGGAGGGGGAGTACACACTCCTACTGCTCAGGCTCCTGGGCATGCAGCTGCTGTATATTAGATCCCGGGTACACTACCCGTGGGCGGAGCCCGGCCAGTGGCAGCAGTCGTGTCAGAGCACAGACCAGCTATGACCTGCAAGCTGCAGAAGCTATTGGACAGATGGACTAGGCTACACCCTTCTGTCTTCGGAGGTGAGAAACATGAGGATCCCCAGGACTGCATTGATTGGTACAGGGACAAACTGCACAACATGAGGATATTACAGACCCCACGGGGTGGATTTTACTACTTTCCAGCTGGAGGGCAGGGCCTGTAGATGGTGGCAGTCTCATCTTCTTGGCAGACCAGCAGGTTCTTGTCCCTTGACTTGGGATCAGTTTACATGCCTTTTCTTGGATAGGTATATTCTACCCTCCTAGAGAGAAGAGTTGCGGTTTCAGTTTAAGCAGCTCCAGCAGGGTCAGATGTCAGTGACCGATTATGAGGCGAGATTTTCTGAGTTGTCTCGCCATGCACTTATGATACTTCCTATTGAGACGGAGAGAGTACAGAGGTTTATTGCAGGGTTGCACTCAGGTATTCAGGCCACTATGGCTCGAAAGGTTGAGATAGGGACTTCTTACCAGCTAGTTGTGGAGATAGCTTAGAGGATTGAGGGTTATTGTCAACTGGGCCGAGAGCAGATGCAGCGGGACAAGCGGTTTCATTATTCTGGAGGGTTCAGTGGTGCTCCATTTGGGGGTAGAGGTCAGTTTGGGAGAGGTCAGCCTAGCAGGCCTATATATCCAGCACCGCTGCCTCCTCGGGTTGCACCAGTTGGACCTTATTTCAGCGCCATGCCAAAAAGTTCCTACCGCCCACCAGCTATTCAGGGTTCCTCCAGTGGGTATTCCGGCCACCAGGGTCAGACTTCAGGTCAGCAGTCCTTCGTACCGAGAGTTTATTTCGAGGCGTGGATTTCAGCCACGTGTGGAGGTTCTGCCCCAGGCTTCAGGGCAAGGCAGTGCAGCAAGATTCTCAGCCTATGGTTACAGCACCAGTAGCCGCACCAACCGTCCGGCCGCACAGAGGCGGAGGGCAAGTGGGTAGGGGCCGTCCCAGAGGTGGAGGCCAGGCAGGTGGAGGCCAGTCAGGTGGCGCTCCAACTAGATTCTATTCTTTCCCGACCAGACCAGATGCATTGGCCTCAGATGCCGTGATCACAGGTATTATTTCTGTCTGCGGTAGGAATGCTTCGGTATTATTTGATCCAGGGTCTATGTATTCATATGTGTCATCTTTGTTTGCTCATTTCCTGGATGTTCCTCGTGAGTCCTTGGGTATTCTTGTTTATATGTCCACTCCAGTGGGCGTTTCTGTTGTTGGGGATCGGGTCTATCGGTCCTGCATTATTTCATGCTGTGGTTGTGAGACTAGGGCAGATCTTCTGCTGCTTGATATGACCGACTTTGAGGTCATCCTGGGCATGGACTGGTTATCTCTATATCACGCCATCCTTGATTGCCATGCCAAGACTGTTACCTTGGCGATACCAGAGTTGCCTAGATTGAAGTGGAAGGGTTTGTCTATCAGCACACCTAGTCGGATCATCTCTTTTTTGTAGGCTCGACACATGGTTGAGAAGAGTTATTTGGCTTATCTAGCTTATGTTTGGGACACTATCGTAGAGACTTCGGCGATCGATTTAGTACCCGTAGTCTGGGGGTTCTGCGATGTGTTTCCTTCTGATTTTTCAGGCATGCCATCAGATCGTGATATCGGTTTCTGCATTGATTTGGCTCCAGGTACCCAGCCTATATACCGTGTCGTATGGCTCCAAAATAGTTGAAGGAGTTAAAACAGCTCGAGGAGTTGCTAGCAAAGGGGTTCGTTAGACCGAGTGTATCACCTTGGGGTGCACCAGTATTATTTATGAAGAAGAAAGATGGGACTATGCGGATGTGCATTGATTACCGCCAGTTGAACAAAGTCACCATTAAGAACAAGTACCCGTTGTCGCGTATTGATGATTTATTTGACCAGTTGTAGGGTGCTAGGGTGTTTTCTAAGATCGACATGAAATCGAGGTACCATCAGTTGAAGATTCGGGATTTGAATGTTCCGAAGACCGCTTTCCGGACTAGATTTGACCATTATGAGTTTATAGTGATGTCCTTCATTTTGACTAACGCCCCAGCGGCATTTATGGATTTGATGAACAGGGTGTTCATTCCATATATTGATTCGTTCGTCATCATCTTCATTGATGATATTTTGATCTACTCGCAGCATGGAGGAGCACGAGCAGCATTTGAGAGTGGTGCTTCAGACCTTGTGGGAACAAAAGTTATATGCTAAGTTCTCCAAGTGTGAGTTTTTTCTAGGATTCTGTAGCATTATTGGGGTATGTTGTGTCAGGCGAGGGTATTAAGGTGGATCCCAAGAAGATTGAGGCAGTTCCGAGTTGGCCTCGTCCTACTACGGCGACTGAGATCAGGAGCTTCTTGGGGTTAGCAGGACATTATCGTCAGTTTGTGGAGGGCTTCTCATCTATTGCAGCACCTTTGACTAGATTGACCCAGAAGGGTGCTCCACTCCGTTGGTCCGATGATTGTGAGGCGAGCTTTCAGAAGCTCAAGACAGCTTTGACTACGGCAGCGGTTCTTGTGTTACCTTCCTGTTCGGGGATGTATACTATGTATTGCGATGCTTCACGCTGGTTTGGGTTGTGTATTGATGCAGGAGGGGCGAGTTATTGCATATGCTTTACATCAGTTGAAGCCCCATGAGAAGAATTATCCTGTACTCAATTTGGACTTGGCCGCTATTGTCCATGCTCTTAAGATCTGGAGGCATTATCTTTATGGAGTGTCCTGTGAGGTTTACTCCAATCATCGTAGCTTGCAGCACTTGTTCAAGCAAAGGGATCTCATTTTGAGGCAGTGCAAGTGGCTTGAGTTACTGAAGGATTATGATATCACCATTCGTTATTATCCGGGCAAGGCGAATGTTGTTGCGGATGCCTTGAGCAGAAAAGCGGGAAGTATGGGTAGCTTGGCATTCATTTCAGTAGAGGAGAGGCCCTTAGCTTTGGACATTCAGTCCTTAGCTAACAAACTTGTGAAGTTGGATATTTCAGAGCCCAGCCGAGTTCTTGCATGCATCGTTTCCCAGTCTTCACTATTGGAGCAGATCAGGGCTCAGAGAGACGGTATTACAGGGTGGTGCCAAGGAGGTTACTATTGGCGAGGATGGTGTTCTGCGACACCAGGGTCGCCTATGTGTTCCTAATACCGATGGCTTGAGAGAGAGAATTCTAGAAGAGGCACACCGTTCTCGGTATTCTATTCATCCAGTAGTAAAACAATATGCATGAGAAAACCATCAAGCAAAATTAAAAGATGAACAAAAAAGAATATTCGGAGAAAAAAATATAATAGCGAAACATTATATGAATCAATATCCAAAAAAGAATAAGAATTGACCTTTTGTTGAACAAATCTCTTCAATATTATTAGAAGTTCCATCGAAGCTTTACAATTTCACAAATGGCAAATCGAACTGCAACAAAAGTGCCAACCGACGACTACAACCGGAAAAGCTCAGAAAACCCACAACGATTCTCAAAACGTTGTGATAGTATTTTCGAAGTGGGTTTACATGGAGTTTTAGTGGATGTTTTAGGTGATTTTCAGGTGTTCTACGGCTGCTTTTTGGAGCTATTTTCGCCTGTTTTCTCAACCGTTTTTGGGTGAGATTTTGGGGTGTTTTAAATCTGGATTTTGGTTTTTTTTTAAGTGTTTTCATGGAGTTTTGGGGAGCTGGTTTAGGTGACATTTTTGGCTAGTGTTTGGGGTAATTTTGGGGCATGGATTTACAACTGATGCAATATAAAATACGAAAATAAGAAAACAAAGGATAAAAGTAAGACGCTCTATGAATTATCAAAACAACAAGTAGGAACTAGTCTACTTACCTTCTTGATGAAATCAAGGAGTACCTATACTATACGAACAACCCTCAAGACAACTATGGTCTTGCAAACTGTTTGATCAAACTAAGGAACGAGTTCAATTTGGAATCACACCAAAAATTGGACAAGTTCAAAGCACACTAGTTTGGAGCAAAGTTGCTACCAATTTTTGTGTTGAATATCAAAGTTAGGTACTAAAATAATGAAGTCTTTAGGCTTATATAGAATGAGCCTTGTCCTAAATAACCTAGGAAAGAAATAACTAACAAAAATGCCACAATTTGGCTAAGCTTAAAGAATAGTCACACAGGACCAAACAAGTAAGAATTAATATCTTCCATACATACACAATAATCACAAACGTGTATCTACATCACACGCCTTACTAAGGCCAATCACCAATGCCTAAATCAAGGCTAACCAACGCTTTGTCTTCTCTTATCCAACATTGATGGCATGAACGTAGCTTGATCAGGTTGGCCTGCATCATTCTCACCTAGAGAAGAAAGGTTTTGAGCTGTTGTTATGAGGAAGGAAAGCCGACGAGAGAGAGCCAATTTTCAGCTGCTTTTTGCTATGTGTTTTTTTTTGTCCCCCTGTTTTCCAAGTGTTCTCCCCTGTTTTTCTATTTTTTTCTCTCTACAATGGAGATTTATATATTATGTGAATGCAGATGATGGGGGG
>MCJB01048491.1:46483-57041 GCA_002018475.1 Nicotiana obtusifolia
GGGATAGTTGGGATGTGAGTGGGGGAAGTGAGTGGGGGAAGTGGGAAGTGAGATATTGGTGAGATGAATGAGATATAATTTTCTTAAGTAATACCTATAAAAGGTGAAATAAGAGCTAAAATATATAGATTAAACTTAAAATATATTTACATACCAAAAAATGGTGAAAAATTCAAGCATGATAAAAAATTATGTGCTCACACCATGCCCCTCTTTGCTTGGAAACATGAAAAGTTTTCAGGCAAAGAAAAGATGAGCGATATGACTAATTTTTGGCCATACCATTATTCAAAAGGGAAGAGATAAGAGAAAAGAGTGCAACCGAGTCTTGATTTTGGACAGCCTACATATCTTGGGTTTAAGAGAATCGTGCTGTATGTAGTTCAAGGAGGAAGAATGGAATAGTGGAATGATGAGTTGGAGAGTCGAGTGAGGTTCAGTCGAGGCTCCGGTCCGTTGTCCTGTTATTACATCAAAAAAATAAAATAAAAAATTACGTTAAAGAAAGAGGAAAATACAAAATCTTGTCTATTCTTTGTGTCTTGCATCTTGCATGTTTACTTGAAATCTTGTAAACCTGTATTGGAAGGTGGGTACCTTGACTTTGAAGATTGATGACCTACTTTTCGATCAGAGTTTGGAATTTGATTCTTAAAAAGCCGGGTTGCTGACACATTATCAAAGCTAACTCCGACTATCTTGTGATCGAAAAACCTCTTCTTTTCTGAAGATAACTAAAACGTCAAGCTTTAATCGTCACATGTGCTCTACGACGGGGCCTGCAAAGTCATCAAAGTTGAAAAAAATGAACAATTTTTTTTATTTTTTATTATTTTTGCCCCAATTTGGACTAGGAAAATTTTGTGAATTATATTAGAGTAAGCTATAAAATATCTAACTCATTGAAAGGAAGACAAAGACAATAGTATAACCTAGCTATGTGAGGATATGCAACCACGGCTAGTACCATGTATTGGCAATAAGGTGAGGCTCTTGGCTCTTTAGGACGCTACTAGCGAATGTCGTACATTGTTGGAAGAAAGACGAATTAAACTCATTACGTAAGCTTAAAATAATAAAATCTATTGTAAAATACACCAAAATGTAGTAAACTTCCAAAAGAGGCAAAGAAAACGGTTACAGTACTTGCTGATGTCAAAACTTAACCTAATTTTGTAAAAATCTTCTATTTATACAAGTCTAAAAATCTCGAACAAAAATACCCCTCGGGAGGTTCTGAGGCCTCACAATTCCATGTACAGTCCGCAGATTTCTTCATCTGGCAGGAGCTGGGATTCTGCGGCTGCACAATTCTGAATTGTGGCAGCGAGGCAACATTTCTACTGTTCGTAGATTATATCTGCGGTCGCAAACTAGTCCTCTGCGGTCCGCACTTTTATGTCTGCGGACGCAAGGCACTTCTTCTGCGGCCGCATAATTTTTGTGCGGTCTGCAATTCTCAGGGACTCGGGTTTTGGAAATTTACACACTCTCTGAAGTTGAGTCCTAGTCCGGCTCTTGCGGCCGCACAATTCATGTATGAAATTCTGCGGTCCGTAATTTCTTCTGCGGACCGCACATTGTATGCTTCTGTGTCCTTTTGTTTCCTGCTCGGACTACTCCTCATTGAGCCGGATTTCATCGGGAGTCCAACTTCCAGCATTCCTGCAGTTTTGCACATTACATTAGTTTCGGGACGCAATTCAATGCTTTTAGACTAAAAAAAAGCTAAAAGGCGCTAATAAGTAGTCAAAATTCCCGCTTATCAATAACACAAAAAGATAAAATAAGAAAATACACAAAAATACAATCTTGACGTACAAATTTATACAAATATAGAGCATATATATATATATATAGAGAGAGAGAGAGAGAGATAGATAGATAGATAGATAGAGGAATGTAGCCTCTACAAAATGCCTTCATCCAGTGTTTTAGAATAAATTTCACCTCTAATTTTTTTTCCTGTGTTGAGGTCTAGTAGCTGTCAAATAAAAGCATGAATGGATACTAATATATATTATATATAACGATAATGAACATGAGTAGTTGAAGAGTGAAAGCATAGAAAATTCTATGTTGTATTTATTTAGTATGAGAAATGACTTCTCATATGTGCAATTATAAAGATGAATTTGGTCTTTCTAACTACTGAATGTAACAACTCAAGTTCTCCACCTTTTGAGAGCACCAAGGAGAGTTACTTTAATGTACGAGTTTTCTTTTTTTATTTATTTAGTAGAATGTATAATTCCATCTTTGTACAAAAATTGTTTCCTCCATGATGCAATTACAACTAAAAATAGGGAATATACGACTATCTTCACATTGTTTAGCCATCTATTTGTTGCGTCACAATTCCATTATTAGCAGATTAGCAGAAGTTTGCGTTGCTGGAAAAAAAAAGAGAGGCACTAACATGTGTTGAGGCTACGACAAAATCCCTCCTCCCTAATCAAAGCTTGTCTCTTCACTAAAAAGTATTTCATAATTCAATTTCAGAATAAGTAATTTTGTCAGTTGTAAGTGCGCATAAACTTCATGTTGACCAAGATAATTTTGCCTTTTTAACATAGTCTGCTCAAGCAAATATGATGAATATTTTTTTATTGAAATATTACATCGACTTGATTATTTGATTTCAAAAATAAGAAGATGAGGTTAATTGGCAAATAGCTACTAAACTAAAGTTTAGTTAATGTACATCAATTAAAGGAACTTTAATTAATATATTTTTGAAGGTTATTTTAGTCTTTTAAATCTGTAAGGATATTTTGGTAATTTAATTTTTCACTTGGGTCTTCACTCTTATAATATAGTATTAGTTTCTAGACACGTGTGTTGCACGTGTATCCTTGATTAATCTGTACAATATTTTAAATATCTCAAACATTTAAAAGTATTTGAACAATAATTCAAGAGCTAAAAAAATAAAAGTTTCATGTCCAAAATGATGAATGCTGATATCACATACTGAACATTCAGCAGAAGTTCTTAGAATTTTTGCATCACTTTATCTTCCTCGGACCCTGTGCATCACATAAGCTTAGTGTATTGGGCTGCCCTTTTTATCTCCCTATGACGTCCAAATTCCAACATATAAATTTGAAAGTTGTCTTGGGCCTTTCTCTTCTTTCTTCTTCTTGTTTGTTTAACTTTATGTTTCCTTCCCATGTCTGATTTGGGCGACATGAACCTTCTTCTTTTTCACTATAATTGTATTCTTCAACTTCAAAAAAGAACTTTTAAATTTCCAAAATACTGAAATTGATTGAGAAAAAGTCTTAACCTTTATTTGATTGATTTTAAAAAAACGATTACAGAATAATAGTCCTATAGCACTTTTAGTGAGGACATCTCTTAAATCATGAATAGCAGAACACCGTTGTCTTTGATTCTTATAGAAGGTCATGCAGAACAACCAGTTCCAAAGTTTTTTTTTCCCACAAGCTTATTCGGCAAACATTTGTAGTTTAAAATCCAAAAGCAATTTTATTATTTCTTCAAAACTACACATGAAAAATGTATATAAAAAAGGATAAGATTTATTTATAAACCAAACAAAATAATCATTTCATAACAAATTTCTTTCCACAAATTTTTCAACAGCCAATTTGCTGGTAATCATATGGAAAATTTCATAGTCTACTGAGAGATTGTAATACCTCAGTGAATCAAAATAGAAAATAAAAAGTCTTAAAAACCGATGTGTTTTCATCGTTCTTTATCTTAAATGCCATATCCTTTAATTGAGTAACTTATTTAGACACTTAAGATTTTTAAATGAGATAAGCGAAACAACAAGGGGGAAATCTAAAAATAAAAATAAAAACGAAGAGAAAAAGATAGATGGCTTTCTTGGCTGAGTAGATTTTCCATCTCAACTTCTCTAAGAAAAACTTCATATAATATATAGATATCCATTCTTTCACTACATAAACGTGTTATTACGCCGCAAAACTCTTTTTCTAGTTTCTTTTAATTATCTTTAATTCCTTGAAGGTGCTAAAAGTCTTAACTTGCACATTCTTATTTTTGAAATCAAATAATCATGTCGATGTAATGTTTCAAAAAAAATATATTCATGTGTTATTTGAATGAGCAGACTATGCTAAAAAAAAAAAAAACTATCTTGGCCAAAGTAAAGTTTATAAGCACTTACAACTTTCAAAATTACTTATCATGAAATTGAATTATAAAATATTTTTAATTGAAGAGACAAGCTTTGATTAGGGAGGAAGGATTTTGTCGTAGCCTCAACACATGTTAGTGCCTCTTTTGTCCAGCAACGCAAACTTTTGCTAAACTATAAAATAATGGAATTGTGACACAATAAATAGATGGCTAAACAGTGTGTAGATAGTCGTATAATCAGATATAAAAACACATGTATTTCCTATTTTTAATTGTAATTGCATCATGGAGGAGGAACTATGATTTTTAACTGATCCATGAAATCTGAAAGTGCATATCCAAAAATTGGATTTTCATTATAATTGACAGCATCAAAAGCAAATAATTTGGTAAAGAAAAGATATTTGAATTGAGTTAAACTCTACCTGCAGCTATAGCTAGCCTCATCTAGTACAGACATTTTATCCTTGAAGCGGTGTGGAAAATTTTGGCTCAAAGTAAATTATGGAGCAAAAGAGTCAATAGTAAAATGCCAATTAGGAGGCAACCTAGAAAGTAAAGCATTTAAAAAAAAGGAAGGAAGAGCATATTGCATCTGGCTTTCTTTTCTTACTCCTTTATCTTACCCTTAAATTTTTATAGATCAATCACGTTTTTCTTCTCCAACTCAGATCCTCTATAATTTATTTCAAACAGTTCAATATTAGCCTCCTTGATCTGCAAAAAATATGTAAGGATTTCTTTAAAATTTTCAATGTTAAACGTGTCTAATACTCAATTAATATAAACTGGGGTATTTACTTTACTTGTTACCTTTAGAAATGATGTATAGCTCGAAGAATTAAGCTCCTTCATGTATCTGTTTACCCTTAAAACCGGATAACAAATTGAATTTGTTCGCGGTACTAAGGATTCGTGAATCAATTTGACACAATGTAAAAGTATGACGTAAAAGATTAAAGTTTAATAAGCGAAAGAGAACAGTCAAACCGCAATTAACCAACAGCTGATGATGAATTACGAGAAATAAGAAAGTATTTTGATGAACAGTGGATGTAATATTGAATTTCCGATGAACAGTAGGTATGATAACGTATAACAGTAGAAATATATTGCCTTTTTCCTCAGAATGTGTTCTGCCTTACGATGGAGGGTCTAAGCCCTTCTTATAGGTAAATGAAAGAGTCCTAAATAAAGTAGGAAACTGATTACAAGGCAAATCCCATTAATTACGGGATTGAATATCCTAAGATGATGGCATAACGGCTATAATGGTTGAGATAATCACTCCTGGCAAAATATCCGGGATTGGCGAGATACACGGTTCGGGGCCGATCCTCTTTCACGAAGCGTTCCCTGGCCGACCATATCGATTGTCTTATTTCGGTTGTTCCATCCTGCGCGTCCGACTTGTTGATTTCGGACCGGGGTGGCCCGGCCTCGTATTATGCCCGGACCCGACTTTACTTAGTTGTATCCGACCCAATACAGATAGTCCCCTCGTTTATTGGAGAGTAAGGACAAAAAACGATATGAGTTATCATTCCTCGGGCTCATTAGCTAGGCGATTGACATTACCACTAAACGTGTCGTGGAAGCACAACTGTCAAAACCGCTTATCCCCAAAAAGATCCTATGTATGACGGTAGCGTAGTGACGCGCACAACCGTCGATGCAAGAAATCATTACCTGCCTTTTACAGAACCTTGTACCCTTTTCATTGCATTAAATGCGTGCATTTAATGCTGCTCTCCTCGTGCTTTGTGCCGTCGCTTTTTGGAAGAGCATAAATACTTCCTTCCTTTTAGATTAGCCTGTTTGTCTTCACGTAATAACTCATTTTGTCTCTTTCGAATCCTCCTGAGCAGACTCTTCATCTTCTTCTTCGAAAACCTTCTGAATCCCTTTGCTTCCTACTACTTCAATGGCTAAAACATCCAAGTCAGTTCTTCAAAGGCAAGCTTCCCCCGCTCAGCCTGTTGAAGAGGCTGAGCCCATCCGTACTGAAGAGCCTTCTATGGAACCTCCATTGAAGGCCTTCATCCCAACGGGATGTTACATAGGCACCGACTTCAAGGTCGAGAAGCCGTCTTCTGTACCTGGTCGGGGTGAACCGGTTTCAGATTATATTAGTTCCATCACCCCACAATACCTTGACAGGGTTAAGGCTGATTGCCATTGGGATGACAAAGAGATAGTAATACCTTCCCCTACCGATGCCATAACTACACACGTGGAGGGATACCTTAGTGTATACACTTACCCATTCACGTTAGGGCCCGTAGATCCCATGACTGTAGAATTTTGTAGGAGGTGTCAAGTCACCTTAGCCCAAGTACATCCCTCCGTGTGGCGCATAGTTTACCTTTTTTGTTTTTTCATTGACAAGGTCGAGGGGGGACATCCTTTTACCCTCGACCATTTGCTTAGGTTGTACAGTCCCCGAATGTTCCGAGGGGGGCTGATCAAATTAGCTCGCCGGACCAGTAAAGCCCCGTTCTCGAGCATGGACAAAGACAGGGATCGGGGCTGGATGAGCCGGTATGTCCGAATAAAAACTTCCGATCTGATCCCTGCTGACAGCATGCCGTTCCCTGAGAGGTGGAACATGACACATAAGTACTCTTTTGCTTAATCCCTTCATTACTGATTTTCGACTTACAACTGATATATCATCACGTGCAGCCGTCCGCCAGTCACCGGCCGCGATCGATGATCTGAAGGACTGGGTTAGAAAAATCGTGGCCCAGAGGTCATATTCTGAACGGGCCTGGAGGGAGATATCAAAAGGTCTCTGGGAGGCTAAGAACCATGGTAAGCTTCATCTATACTCAGATTTCTCAGAACGATCGGTACCAACACTTACACTGATGCTTTATAACTCATGTTTTATAGGCCTCTCGAAAGATGCCGAGTTGAGGTCGGCAGTCACCAGTGGGAAAGTTCCTCGTCCCCTTCCCGCATCGGAGAAGGAAGGAGGAAAGAAAAGAACAAGGGCTCCTGCTCATGCTGGGCCCGAAAAGAAGAAGAGCAGGAGGAAGATGGCGGCTCAAAAAATCTCAGCTTCCGATGCCGCCATCGAGCCGAGTGGGGATTCCGAAGGGGCGGAGAGCCCTGAGCTTGATAGGGCCCCTCGGGAAGTCCCCAAGCCTGTTTCAGAGGAGACCGGTGCCTCCCCAAGGGCCGATATTGAAACGGGAGCAAGGGCCGAAGATCGGGCCAAAGTGCAAGAGGCGGCACAAAAGTCTTCGGACATTCCGGAGATGACGCATTCTCCCTCTGTCTCGGAGACATTCCGGGGTGCTGGGACTCAAATTCAGAGTGCCGGTCACGGCAGGGATCTTCGAGGAATTCTTTGATGGGGTGCCATCAGCTGACACTTATGGCCTCGAAATCCCTAGAAGAAGTCCCCCAGCCGAAACAAGTGGAAAGCCGGCTGGCATTAAGTTGGTGGATAAGTTCCCTGCGCCGAGTTCGAACCCAGAGAGGAGTCGGGTGATAACCCTTGCTATCCCCGAGGATGCACGAGCACTCGGCCCCCCGGTAGGCATAGCAAGCTACCTCCATGGCTTGGTGACTGATGAAGACCGAGCTGCTATGAATGCCGTGGACTGGGCCTGCCTGTTCAATGAGTCTCAGCAAGCGTTGAATAAAGTAAGCTATCATGTTTTCCTTAGATTATTTTAGATACTTTGGTCCATATTCCCACACTGAAATTTTTTGTTTTCATATACCACAGTCTTTGGTGCTTAACCACGAAGTATTCCTTCGTATTAAAGAAGGAATGGCACAAGAGTGGGATCGTCGTCGGCGACTTGAGAATGAGCTGGTGAATCTCCGAGCCGACCTGAACTCTGCGAGGAAAGATCGAGCATCTTGTGTTGATCGATTGGGGCAAATGGATAGCCGGCTGGATCAGCTTTGATCTGAACTGAGCTGGGCAAAGGCCGAGGCGAGCAATTGGAGAATCAAAACCGAACTCTTAACTGCAGAGACAACAACTCTCCAAGAATAAGTCTCGGCCGCTCAGCAAAGGATTGAAGGCTTGACCAAGGATAATGAATATCAACGGCTCCAAGCTGAATCGTTCAACCTAGAACGGGTGGCCCTGGACAACCGACTTCAGGAAGCAAAGTTGGAGATTGATGCCACCAAGGTCAAAGCTGATGGTTTGATAGCTCAGTATAGAGCTGATGCGGAGGTGGCCCAGCAACAATCGATGGCGCTGTCTGAATATACTCAATGCCAGACTCGCCTTGCCGTGCTCGAGGAGCTTCAGGCCCGTGGCTTCGAGTTGTCTTCCGATATTGAAGAGGCATCGAAAAAAGAGGAAGACATGAGAATAAAAACGTTCCCTGAAGAATTCGAAGATAGCTCAGATTGATGTTGTTTTTGCTTTCTTTTGCTTGAATGATGTAATAGTCCCACCTTGTATGATGAAATATATCTATAAATTTGTTCTTCGTTCTTCGATTCTCATGTACTAGAATATCTTGCCTTGGCATAAATTGCAACTGATTAAGTAATAATTAACCCGGCTTTAACCCTGAAATAAATTCAAAACACATTAACAATCGATTAGGCCTTAGCCCCGTTCAAAGCGATAACCAACTCGGCCTTGGCCTTGCTCATAGCGGTTTAATCAAGTTATTGATTGCTTTATTCTCAACCATTAAACTTGTAGGGATCGAGGTCATGCCTTAGCAAAATTTTTGGACCTTTATCAAGTAAGTTTGGTCTTAGTTTTAATTCGAAGTTCTGATTTTCCAAGCTTCGATCGAATAGGAGCTTTCAAGTTGATCCGACCTTAGCCGTAAATCGATTTAATCGATTAAAAACTTCGACCTGATTCGGCCTTGGCCGTAAACCGGTCTGACCGAATAAGAGTCTCAATTTGATTCGGCCTTGGCCGTAAATCAGTTTTAGGAGTTTGCCTTGTTAGGTCTTATCCCACTCGGTCTTGATGCACATTTTTCTCTAATATTGATTAGTGACAGTGAGGAGATAATAAGAAAAGCCCTTAGGCTTGATAACACAAAGTAGGCATCAAACAACTTTATTACTATTTGTGTAGTCGTATATCCTCAATGATCGGAGGCGAGTTAGATCGTTCTATTCGGGTACGGCTCTTCTGGCCGTTTGACCCTTACATCAATTCATAATGATCTTTATTTTGGCCTCTCGAGCTTGGAGTATTCAAACGGCTGTAGCTAGAGTTTAATATAGTTGATCTATGGTAGCACGACATATGGCTGCCTTATTAAAAACCTTGCCGGAAAACCCTGATTGGGACAAAACCGGTCGAAGGGAAAAAGAATGCAGCGCGTGCTTTCAGCCTAAATGTTTGGAGTTTGTCTGATGTCGAACTGTCCTACATATGTTAGTATCGATAAACGAATTAAAAAGAAAGTAGAAAAGGTAGAGTAAAATACCTTAGCAGTAGTATCTTTTCAAGTGGCTCACGTTCCAATTGCTTGGCAGCTGTTTGCCATCCAAAGTTCCTAGCTTGTAGGAGCCCTTCCCGGTGACCTTCAGTATAGTGTAGGGACCCTCCCAGTTCGGTCCCAATTTCCCTTCATTAGGGTGTCGAGTATTGGGGGTGATTCTCCTGAGCACCAAGTACCCTATATTGAAGTGTCGAAGTCGAGCTCTCCGATTATAGTATCTCTCGATTCTCTGCTTCTGAGCTGCCATTCGAACTAGAGCAGCCTCTCTTCTTTCATCCAAGAGCTCTAGGCTAATATTCATAGCCTCTTGGTTGGATTCTTCGGTCGCGTATCGAAATCTGACGCTTGGTTCGCCTACCTCGATCGGTATCAAGGCTTCGGCACCGTATACTAAAGAGAATGGAGTGGCTCCGGTACTAGTTTTTTCAGTTGTCCGATATGCCCATAAGATTTCGGGCAACATTTCTCTCCATCTTCCTTTGGCGTCAATTAACCTTTTCTTCAAATTCTGAAGTATGGTTTTGTTGGTTGATTCCGCCTGACCGTTGCCACTAGGATGGTAAGGAGTCGACAATATTCTTTTGATTTTATTGTCTTCGAAGAATTTAGTTATCTTGCTTCCGACGAATTGCTTTCCATTGTCGCACACGATCTCGGAAGGCATCCCAAACCGGCAGATGATGTGGTCCCATATGAAGTCGATTACCTCTTTTTCTCTGACCTTCTCGTAAGCCTGTGCTTCCACCCACTTAGAAAAATAGTCAGTCATAAAGAGGATAAATTGAGCCTTACCCGGTGCTCGAGGGAGTGGACCTACTTGTTAGAATAAATGAACAACGCTAGAGGGGGGGTGAATAGCGTTTTGCAAACTTCGTCTAATTTTCGCAATCAAGATATATAATTGAAGTATAAGTGCGAAAATAAGATAGCAAGAATGTAATTGCGGAAATGTAAATAGAGAGCGTACACCCAGATAT
>MCJB01048492.1:6166-18906 GCA_002018475.1 Nicotiana obtusifolia
ACCAAGCACATCTCCACCGGCTGCCAATCTCCAAACCTCCTCAAATTCGCACCCCTTACCCAACTCCTCCTCAATCTAAATCTCTTACTATTTTCTCTGAAATCCTCACCAAAATCAGCAAATAACAGGTCTCGAAACTCAAGTACTTAAATTGTTCCCTTTGTTGATTTCTTGGAATCTTTCAATCGTGTTGACCTAAAATATGTGTTGATTGATTGTTCTTCAACAAGAATAACCGATTGACATCAATTTTAATTCACTTCGAAAGTTGTCGGAATCCGATCGATTCCCTAACTGGCAGAACCCCGTTGGAGTCACCTTTATCAGTTCATACTTCTTTCCATAGGTACATCCTCACCTTGTTCCATTCCATTTTTGGTTTCATTTGTTTTAAGAAAAAACTATAATAAAAAATAAAAAATAAAAAAGAAGAAGAAGAAGAAGAAGAAGAAGAAGAAGAAGAAGAAGAAAGCAGAGGAATAGTCTTTAAGCTTAATTGAAATTGCTTGTTTGAGTGTTAAAATTAGCTTAATTAGATCAGTATTAGCACATAAGTTAGTTAATTAATCCGTAGATTAACATCTAGCTTAATACATTTGTATAATTGTTCTTCTTAATTGCATGTTAACTAGTTTTAATTGCAAATTATTAGTTTTATTAACTTTTGAGTTTAATTAGATGTTGGAATACTTTGTTGGTTAAAATTATTTGTTAGTTGAATTAATTGTCTGCCCATTTGATCTCTACAGTCCGTTTGATGTTCTTATTTTTGTGAATATTAGGAACTTAACAGAGTTAATTGAATAAAAAGTTTAGGATAGTCTTTTAGATGTTTCTAGAAAAAGAGCAGCTGGAAAAAAAGGGACAGTTGTCCTAACTTGTTAAGAAAAGATGCTGAAAATGAGATAAATATCTGGAAACAAGACAGCTGTCCAAAAATTGGTTAGGAAAAGATGTCAATTCTCTGATTTTTGGGACAGCTGGCACAATATTCTCATACCCTCTCTCACTCTATGATAAGACACCCCTACACACTATATAACACACACTGAATTCTCAGCAGAAGTGGCTAATACACTCCCTCATCTTGACAGATTTTTCTCGGCATTTGAAACTTAGATACAGAAAAACCAGCAAAGAAGATTCAAATTGTTTTCTAAATTCCTACTTAATGATTGCTGGTCTTTTGGATTTTTCATAGTGGTTTGAGTTGAAAACGCCTTCATTTTTTGCTTCTTTTTCGTTATGTTGTGGCCAAGGTTCAGTTTTGGGATTTTGGACTTTATTTTTGTTTCGTTGCTGCTGTTTTCTATTGCATAGAAGTTGCTGCTTCTGCTGGCTAGTAGCTGAATTTTCCTCTTTCATCTTTAGACCTTTATTTGGTCATTTGGTTGGATTTCCTGCAGCTTGGTATGTATATCCTGCAGCTTAGAATGTATATGCTTACTTGTAATACTCCAGTGTTCTCTTTTAAATAAAAATGCAAGTCATTTATGTTTCATTTGTGCCTGATTTTGTACATATTGTGTGTTTAATGATTTAATTTGTCTGGATGTTTTTCTTTGATGATTTCCTATCAATGCTCTATTTAAAAATTCAAATTAAGTATTATTGACTTATACGATGCATATTATTAACATTGTTTTTTTTTTTTCCTAAAATGAAGCATCTTATCCTAGGTGATATTTCCGTCCATTAAGCTAATTCTGATGCCCTTTTCTCAGTTGATAGTTTTGTCTGGCAGATCTCGTTTACAAGAATATCTCTGTGGCTATCTTCTTGTAAACTTGAAAAGTGCGAAAATGATAGAAGTAGTCTGTCAGGGATGGCCTCTATTGGAAAAGTTGGTGTAATTGAAGCATAGATTTGAATTTTGCCAATGAGACCTTGTAATTTATTTCAGGACCAATAATTTATCGATTCAATAACAACAATTTTCTTTTTGTCCATGTAGAACTTCACTTAAGACTACACTAGTAATATATTCAAAGTTCATGTTACTGGGCTCATTCAACAGCCCAAATTCGCATCCCAAGCTACTGTAGCTAAATTCAATTTGTCAAAAATGTATTTGGAATTTTAATGTGTCTCAAATTGCTACATTTAAATTCAATGTGTCAAGAATGCAGTTGGGCCATTAACAATTTTCGCTTACAATATCTTAAAATTTACCAAGTTTATGTTGATTAGCCACTCCTGTTCGTGTTTGTATTATTTTGATGTAAGCTTAGTTCATCTTGGTTTCCTTCAAGTAATTAAAAATTGACTAAAGACCAAAATGGTTGGGCCAGAGTGAGATTAATTATCCATATCTTTCTCCTCTAAGTAGTTTTCATTTTTCACTTGAATTAATTTAAGTTCCCAAAGACTTTCAACTAGGCCACGTTAGTTTATTATTATCTAGGCTCATGGAAGGAAGGATTCATTTCATTATGGATTCAAAAGAACAAGACGTGTATCTTTCCAACAGTCCTTTTCATACATTTTGGACCTTTTCATATTTAATCTCAAACTTTAGGATCGATTAGTTAAACGTATAAATATCATAGTTCGCTTTAGGCGCGATAAATTATCGTGATTATGGGTACGATTCCCATGGCATAGTCATGATACATAATCCCAATTCAAATGTGCGTTTCACGCGACTCAACCATAACTTCAAATAATAATAATAAACATGTTAAAAATTGCAGGTGCATTTCGCGTGGCGTGATTTGCAATGTGTACCAAAATGACAAGTGTACGACATCGTAACTTGTTCAGCAATGACTCCATAAATACTAAAAAAGCAATTATTATTTAATTAAAAGTGGTTAGAAGGTAAAAATGCACATAAGTCTTAAACATATAATAATTCAGATAATTAAGCCAAATATTAATCGTTAAGCGACCATGCTAAAACCACGGAACTTGGGAGTGTCTCACACCTTCTCCCGAGTTAACATAATTCCTTATTCGGTGTTTTGTGTTAGCGGATCATAAATAGAGTCAAATTTTTTCGATTTGGGATTTTAAAATAAATCGGTAACGTAAGACACCATAATTGTTCCAAGTGGCGACTCTAAATTTAAATAAATAATCTCATTTCGAAAATTTTTACTTAAATTAAAAAAACTTCATATTTCATACTCCTATCTCTCGGGAAAAAGGAGGTGTGAAAATGGGTTGTATTTGTATCATTGATTGATTTGAGTTATATTGAAAAATTATGGAAACATGTTTGTATGTTGAACGAAGTTTGCTGCGTATCTGGTCTTTAGCCTTCTCAATTCGAAGTGACTGTTCGTGGGACCCTTCTATTAACCGTTGGACACGTGAACGGATCAAGCTTGAAATTACGAATTATTTTTTTATCCCTTTTTCCTTATTATTTTAATTGTGAATTGTATTTCTTGCTTGTGTTATTCCTTCTTCAGGTCGATTCTGATTGGAGAAATGGAATCTTGGAACGTTTGCAATCTCTTATCATCTTCGTAACTAAGAGATCATGAACAACAGTTTGTCGATCCTTGCACCCCGTGATAAAATATACTAATAATTATTCATAGTGTTGGCAAAATTAGAAAATAACAAGCGTTTATAAAATAGAACTAGTTAGAAATGTACCATCCCATGATAATTGCTACTTTTTAAATTTGTTAAATTGTATATACCAAGATGGCATGGTTAAAGCTGTTTCCTAAACGTCAAATATCAGCAGTATAAGAGTTGAAGAAAGTGCAATATATTTAAAGCTTAATTATGACATAACACTTAACAGGGGATGTAACTTTCACTGGTTCAAGTTTCAAATCTTGCCTAAACGTTTTACCTATTGAAATACACAACTACGGAGAAAATATCGGCTTGATTTGAACAATTAACTAAAGATTACTACTACTACTTTTTGACGCTATTGACAACAAGCGAAAACCAACAAAAATGAGGGTCCCATTTTGAAAATTCGCAAAAGAGATTTTGTATGAGTGCACACAACAATTCATTGCTATTTCAAGAATGGAACTAGTGGTGGCATTTTCCCTTGGCAAGAGTAAGAAATCAATGTATTAATACGTACATTTTTCGTTTGTAAATGATCAGCTTTTCAAAATTTTGTTGTACCGTTTTCCTCGATTAGTATTTGAAAGTTCTTCGATTATTACACAAATATTATCTTGTTTCAGACCAATAGAACAACGATTGGTTTTATAGCAATTTTACAAGAAAGGTAAGTAATTCAATTAGTAGCTGGTTGTGAACAAAATATACCTACGGACTAATTTCTCAACTTGTATTTTGGTAAGCGGTTATCTCTTTCTACTGATCCATATCTTGTTGGATGAAACTGATAGAAATACAGAGCTTACAATCATTTTCGAGAAGTATCAAAAAGAAAGAAAACTTTAATACTTTCCCGTTGAAGTTTTGTATTACTCCTTCAATTTCAATTTAAATTAGGTAGTTTGGCTCGATACGGAGTTTAAGGAAAAAGAATAAGGCTTTTGAAATTTATGGTCTTAAAAGCTTAATGAGTAAAAATTTTGTTAGATCATGACATTTGTGTGATTATAAAAACTTCTCATTAATAATAAAATATGTAAAATAAAAATTTAAAATTAAATTATTTTCAAATTTAAAAATATATTATTTATCTTGTACCATAAAGTACTACTATCAAATTGGGATATCTAGTCAAGGGTAAAATAGGAGAAAGTGGTGGAGATTTCATGTCAAATTGACAAGACAGAATTAAGGAAGGAACATTATGTTGGTGAGGCCCAGGTAGTTGAAGTGGTGTTGTAAATTCCACCTTAGGGGCTAGGGATTTCCATCATCTTAAAGTAGAACAGCACTTTGAAAACGTGGAAAGAGAAGCTCCTAATTATGGTAACAACCAAGTAGCACTATGATTATGTCGTACTATATACATACTTGGTCCTGCATTTGTATTCATATTTTAGGGTGGCTTCATTTTAATTTGACAATTGTAATTCCTTGAGCAATATTGGACCCAACTATTAAATGTTAAGGATAAAATTGAACTTTCCAAATTGGTCATTCCTCGATGATGTTGTAGTAATAATCTGATGAAAATATACTCCATTAAGGTTTGACCAGGTACCACGGTCTTACTTTAATATTCCTGATATCGCTATTTCTCCATTTAATATTGCATTTTTATTTTATATTTTTCTGATAGGGGTAAGCGGAAGCGTGGCGGGCCCATAACCCACAGGTCTTTGGATCGTAACTTGGCTCTGATATTAGTAGGACTTGCTTGAGCCAAGGGCAAATCCTAAACTTTTCGTAAGATAGGGGTAAGACTCCGTATACACTATCATCCCCAGACCCTACATATAGGATTACACTGGATTTGTCATTGTTGTAGCATTTTTTGATATAAAAGGGTTTTTAGACGAAGAAAAAGACATCCCATAGAAAGTTGTAGACATCGAAATTTTAGGAGTCTTGAAATTCTAGGAGTCCATTCGGGTAGCTTGGAGGCTACCCTACCAATATCCTAATTTTGAGGCTGATAGTAGGCTAGAAACCCGTATTTTAGCCTTAGTATTGCACTCTAATTACTGAATTTTACGTGTTTTTGAGCTTGAATGATAGTAAATTACACTTATTACGTGTTTTATGCCTTGCAGGAAAGGATTCCGAGCTATTAAGGTAATTGGAGCTAAATCGAACAAGTTGCAGCTTTGAAGTCTGAGTAGAAGCCCAAAAAATTAAGTCGGGATCACGTTCTGGGGTCGAGGACCAAGTCCAAATGTCAAAAAGTAGACGAGAAGATTTATTCTGAGAAAATAACATCTGCCACGCCGCATGGCGGGGCGGGGTGCGGCTGTGCAAAAGCTGCTGCCTGTCAGAATGTGAACTCTCTGGAAAACCTCACAAGCGCGCCACTTTGTCAGAGTAATTTCCTGTTTCGGCTAGGAAAGGATAGTTTCGTCCGGGCCCGCTCCTACAGGGTATAAATACATCAAAAATACGTTTTTGAAGGGACTTTTGACCTAGAAAGATTGGAGAAGCAACCAAGGCAAGAAGACTCAAGATTTCATCAAGATTTCAACCAACGATCATTGCAATACGTGAGTTTGTATCGATATGTTTTCTTTGTTATTAAACCTCATTGAGATGCCTTTTTCCAATACTATGGAGTAAATTTATTAGGGTGTTGACAGATACAATATTTTGATAACTTGATTAGAGATTCGATTCTTGATAATTATTAGAATAAATTGATGGAGTTTTAATTTGTATTGTAGAGTTATTTCTTATTTTGCTTAATCAAAAGAGGAGCTTGATATTGAATTATTCGTAATTCAATAGTTAATTGAAGAGCCTTTTGAATTATCAATCGTACTAGAAAATAGGGAAATATTCGTGAGAAGTTACCCTTTAGATCATAACCATTAGTTTGTTCTTGCAATTTTTTACCATGCTTCAATTGGATTAATTACTAAAATTAACGTTTAATCGAAAGAGGAACCTTAATTTCAAGTGTAATTTGACTATCTGTTGAATTCGTGAGAATCAACAATATTATAGAGTGAATTAACTCAAGAATTGGATCCCAAGTCAATTATCTTGCACCTTATCTTGTCAAATACCCTTATTTCTCTCATTGATATTTCTTCGTTGCTCATCTGCTGTCTTTTGCGGTCAATTGTTAGTTGCTTTTTTTAGTAGTTAATTGTAGTGATAGTCATCAAATCAAGTGTTAATTTTCCTGGATAGTAATCAACTGAAGTTTATTCGAACACTATTTAAATCCAATCCATATGGAGACGATAATTAAACTATACTATCTTTGACTAGCGAACATTAATTTCGTGTTGTGTTTTGCGCTCGTCAAATTTTGGTGTCGTTGCTGGGGATTGGCAATCGATAGTGTTTAAAATAGTTTTTAGTGCTAATTCAGGAACCAATTTTTACTTTAATATATTCACGTTTTCTCGCTTGTGTGTAGGATACAGGGTTGATTTCTCTGGTGTGTGACTCGATCTTCTTCAAAGGAAGTGATACCATACAAATTAGAGTTGGAGAAATACTTGCGACAACTGAGAAAAGAAAGAGCATGAACAAAAGATTTCTTAGGTCATACTTTAACTCAAGATAACATGGCCAATCAAGAGATTGATGTAGTAGACTTAGCTGCAAGAGAAGCAGCCAAAAAGAAGCTACACGGATAGCAGCTGAAGAAGCCCGGATAGTTGCTGAGGAGACTGTCGAAGATGGTGGGGGTCGAAGATTCAATCTAAATCGACCTTTGGTTGAAGACCAGTTCTAGAATGCAGCACCCGGGCCTGGAAGATCATTGGGTAACTATGCCAGACCAATCTACAATCAAGGAGTGTCAAGTGTCAGACCTCCACCCATAGTAGCAAACAACTTCGAGTTGAAGCAAGGTTTGCTTCAAACTATCCAAAACAACTGCATCTTCAGAGGGAAGGTGAATGAAATTCCAAACACTCATTTGATGGATTTTGAAGAAATCATGAACACCTTCTAGTACAATGGAGTATTAAAAGATGCGATATACTTGAGGGCATTCTCCTTTTTATTGAAATATGACACGAAGCACTGGCTTCATAGCTTACCCACAGGGTCGATCAGGACATGGGAAGAGATGACCAAAAAGTTTCTTGACAAGTACTTCTCAGCTGCAAAAATAGGAAAATTCAGAAGGAAAATCCATAATTTCTGCTAGAAGGAGACATAAACGGTTTTCGAAGCTTGGGAAAGATTCAAGGAGATAGTAAGAAAGTGTCAGCACAATGGAATTGATTTGTGGATGCAACTCTAGGATATTTGGGATGGACTGACACCTTCATTGCGACGAACTCTGGATACTGCATGTGGAGGTCCACTAATGAAGAAAACTCCGGAGGTTGTCTTAATCCTTGATGAATTATATGAGGATGCTAACTAGTGGCCTGCTGAGAGTAATGACAGAAGAAAATCAGTTGGGGTTCACCAGGTGGAGTCTAACACATCCATAAAAGCCCAGATAGACACTATGTCCAAGGAGACAAGGAAGCTGACATTGGCCAAGGTACAGAGTGAACCGCAAGCAGCATGTGACTTTTATGGAATGTGACACCCTACATATGAATGTCAAGCATCAGCTGAGAAAGTCAATGTTGTGGGGAACTTTAATAGAGGAAGCTACCAAGGTGGGAACAATTATAATGCTATGGGTCAAAGACATCCAGGTTTTCGTAGAGTTCACCTAGGGGGAGTTCGAACTCATGGCAGCAAAATAATCCTATACCCAAGGTCAAGGATCACTAGATTTTCAGAACCAGCAGAGGCAACAATACTAACCACAACAGTCAAATCAGTCTAGTATGAAAGATCTCATGAAGGTATTCATCAACAAAACAGATGAAAAATTTGAGACTCAAGTCATGGCTCCATAATTTAGAAAGGCAAATGGGACAAATTACAAATTTATTTTTTGAGAGGGCTCTTGAGACTTTACCCTCGGACACTGAAAAGAACCCAACAGAAACAATCAAAGTTGTATCTCTGAGAAGTGGCAAAACATTGGCTGACCCATTGGTGAAATCTAGACACGAGGTGGTGAACAAGCAGACTGAGACACCAGAAGAGAAAAAGAGTGGAGAGCAGCAAAGCTAGAGTAGTAGAGTACAAAGGGAGATTGAAGAAAATAGACATATGCCAGCTCTACCATTCCCTAAAAAAATGAAGCAGGAAAAATTTGAAAAATATTTTGGGTGATTCTTGGATATGCTCTAGCAACTTTATGTGAATATTTCCTTCACATAGGTACTCACTCAGATGTATGCTTAGGCAAAGTTCTTGAAGAAAATCTTGTCCAGCAAGAGAAAATTGGAGGAGACAACAGTGGTCAAGCTGAATGCCCACTTCAATGCCATATTGCAAAATAAACTTTCACAAAAGTATGGGAACCCAGGAAGCTTCACCATACCATGCTCATTGAGAAGTGAGAAATTGAACAAGGCCCTTTGTGATTCTGGTACGTCTATAAATCTAATGCCTTTATCCGTGTTCAAGAAACTAGAAGAAGATCTTGGAGTGATCAAATAAATACCGTCCCTACAACTGGTTGACCAGAACACTATTTTGCCTAAGGGAATCATTAAGGATATTCTAGTTTGGGTGGACAAGTTTGTGTTCCTGGTAGACTTTATTGTAGTGGATATGGAGGTGAACAAGGAGGTACCTCTAATTCTTGGGAGCCTATTTTTATGTATAGGCAGAGCTATCCTTGATATCTACGAGGGGCAGCTTATGCTCAGAGTGGGCAATGAGAAAGTGGTGTTCCAGATGAAGAGGATGATGAAATACCCCAGTGATGAGGCGTTTGCCTACTCGTGCTTCAAGCTAGATGTTGTTAGGGAATTGGTTAAAAAATACAAGTTTGACAAGCTTGTGGGGATACTCTAGAGAGGTGTATTCCTCAGTCTAGCATAGTGGAGGATGAAGATCCTGAATTTAAAAAAGAGGCTGAAGCTCTTGAAATTGAGGATCAAGTGGTTGATGAGGAGGAACTAGAAGAGGAGGCTTCTAAGCTTAGTGTGGAATTGAAAGTCCTCCCTACCCACTTGAAGTATACTTTTTTTTGAAAGTAACAATTTTTCTGTGATTATTTGTGCTTACTTGATAGGTACACAAGAGAAAAGGCTGGTGGAGCTGCTGAAAAAGCACAAGAAGGCCATGGGTTGGAGTATAGCTGATATTCAAGAAATCAGTCCAGCCATCTGCGTGCACAAAATTCTGCTGGAAGAAAATAGCAAGCTAGTGGTGCAGCCCCAATGCAAGTTGAACAAAAATTTAGAGGAGGTAGTGCACAAGGAGATCATCAAATTGCAGATGCGGGAGTGATTTTCCCCATCTCTGATAGCAAGTGGATTAGTCCAGTGAAAGTTGTACTTAAGAATGGGGGCATAACAGTGGTGAAGAATGAAGACAATGAATTGATCCCCACATGAACAGTCACTAGGTGGAGAATGCACATTGATTATAGAAGGTTGAATAATGCAACAAGGAAGGACCACTTCCCACTTCCCTTTATTGATCAAATGCTCGAGAAAGTAGTTGCATATGGATGCTACTACTTCTTGGATGGGTACTCAAGCTACAATCAGATACCCATTGCCCCAGAAGATGTTGAGAAGACCACATTCACTTGCCCATTGGGTACTTTTGCCTACAGGAGGATGCCATTTGGGTTGTGTAATGCACTTGCCACTTCTCAGAGGTGCATGATGTCAATATTCTTCGATCTAAATAGGAAGTGTCTAGACGTATTCATGGATGATTTCACCCTCTTTGGTGAGGACTTTGAGTATTTCTTGAAGAATTTGGAGCTTGTGCTTGAACGCTATAAATACACTCACTTGGTTCTTAACTAGGAGAAGTGCCATTTCATGGTGAAAGAGGGAATTGTCCTGGGCCACAAAGTGATTGCCCATGGCATTGAAGTTGATAGAGATAAGGTTGATGTAATTGCTAGGCTCCCTCCATCGACTTCTGTGAAGAGCATAAGGAGTTTTTTGGGACATGCTGGGTTCTGTAGGAGGTTCATCAAAAACTTTCCAACATTACCAAGCTGCTGAATACATTGCTAACGAAGGATATCAATTTTTTTTCACCGTGGAGTACTTAAGACCATTCGAATTGATAAAAGAAAAGCTTGTGAGTGCTCCTATTATGGTGACACTTAATTGGAGCCAGCCATTTGAGATAATGTGTGATGCTAGTGATGTAGTTGTGGGAGCATTTCTGGGGCAAAGAAAATATTAGATGCTTAGGCCCATCTACTACGCAAGCAGGATGATGAATGATGCTCAAGTCAACTCTGCCACTACTGAAAGAGAGTTCTTTTTGTGGTCTTTGCTTTTGACAAGTTTAGATCATATCTGGTGGGGAGTAAAGTGATTGTAAAGTGGGTGTTGTTGCTCCAAGAGTTTGACTTGGAGATCAAGGATAGGAAGGGTACAGAAAATCAAGTCGCAGATCATCTATCTCGGCTTAGAAGACCTCCTATTGAAACAGTTGAAATAAGGGAAGAGTTCCATGATGAGCAGATTTTCTACATTGCTGCGGTCTCCGAAAGGCCGCCTTGGTATGCTGATGTGGCCAACTTTTTGTCTAGTGGATGGTTGCCTCGTGACCCCTCTCGTGATCAAAGAAGGAAGCTTTAAGGTGAGGTAAAAAGTTATTTTTTGGAATGACCCTTTCTTGGATAAACTGTGTGCAGATGGTGTAATTCAAATATGTGCCGCCTGAAGGAGAGATTGGCAGTGTTCTGTCTCATTGCCATGATGGAGCAGCTGAAGGATATTATGGTGGAAATCGCACTGCAGCAAAGGTTATGAAAGCCTGTTTCTATTGGCCTACTTTGTACAAAGATGCACGGGCGTATGTAACTACATGTGACAAGTACCAAAAGGCAAGTAATATTAGCAAGAGGGATGAAATGCCTCTCAACTCTATTCTTGTATGGGAAATTTTTGACGTTTAGGGAATTGACTTCATGGGCCCGTTCCCATCGTCACATTCTTATGAGTATATCCTAATAGCCGTTGACTATGTCTCTAAACGGGACGAAGCAATCCCTACTAGGACCTATGATGCTCGGGTGGTGTGTGAATTCTTACAGAAGAACATCTTTACCCGCTTTGGGACACCTCAAGTAATTATCAGTGACAGTGGGTCGCACTTTGTGAACAAGCAGTTTGCTGCATTGCTGTCTAAGTATGGGGTCACACACAAAATACGAACCCCGCATGCCCAAACTAGTGGGCAAGTTAAAGTGGCTAATTGTGAACTTAAACAAATTTTTGAAAAGACGGTTAGTGCTTCTCGTAAGGATTGGTCTATAAAGTTAGATGAAACTCTATGGGCGTACAGAACTGCGTCCAAAACATAGGCACTTTACCGTTCAAATTAGTGTATGGAAAATCGTATCACCTACCTGTTGAAATAGAACAAAAAGTTTATTGGGCAATTAAGATGCTTAATCTTGATCTTAGTCTTGTAGGTGAACATAGGTTGTTGCAGATGAATGAATTGGAGGAGTTTAGACTAGACGTATATGAAGATGTGCGAATCTTTAAGGAGGAGACAAAGAGGTGGCATGATCGCCTGATTAAGCCAAAGGAATTTCATAAAGGGGACAAAGTCTTACTATACAATAGTAGACTTAGGTTGTTCCTTGAAAAATTCAAATCAAGATGGACAGGTCCGTATGTGGTGAAACTGTAACGACCCGATGTGTCGTAGAAACCAATGCGGTACTAATTGTTTAGATTTGGTTGCCTTAAGTGCAAAATCCCCTTTGTAATTGTGCAATCTTATTATTTTTGCAGGGCATGAGGTATAAGAAGCTAGTAGTTAAGAAAAGAGTTCGAAAAGTTAAGAAATGCAAGGTATGCGATCGCATTTCAGATATGCGAACCGCATATCTTGCACAGGCATCGCAAAGAGACGCAGAAACCTGGGTATAAAACTAGGTTAGGTTCTGCGGTCAGTATGCGACCGCATACTGGAAATGCGGATCGCAGATTTCACTTCCTGGATCGCATAGTGAAACAGAAAAACTGGGCAAACTTATTGTCGAGAATGCGACGAGAAATGCGATCGCATTTCAGGAATGCGAACCGAAGATTTGACAATATGATCGCAGAGTGAGACAGAGTTTTGGGTCAAGTATTGTGTCAGAAATGCGGCCCAAATGCGGACCGCATATACGTTCTACG
>MCJB01048492.1:18926-50292 GCA_002018475.1 Nicotiana obtusifolia
TTCTGCGACCAGAATGCGATCGCATTCTGGCATCTGACATTTTATTTTTTTCCCGATTTTTAACCCACTATAAATAGAAACCAACAACCCTAACACACGAAAACCCTCTCATTTTCGACTCCATCTCAGAAAAACCTCTCCAAAACACCTTCAAACCCTAGCAAATCAACCTCCAAATCACCTTGAAATAGCCCCAAATTCCATGAAAACACCTCCATCACCTAGCTATCAACCTCCAATTACCAACCCAGCTTTCCCCATTTAAACCCCAAAAACCCCAGCTCGAATTACTGCAAACCCTATCGTGAACAGTACCCAAAAAGGGGTCAGACGAGTTTGAGGATCGAAGGCTCGTGATTTTATTGTTGCAAGGATTTGGATTCCTTGGAAAATCAGAGATTTTGGCAAAGCAAGGTAAGTGTTTGTCCTAATCTTAGCTTGAGGGACTAGAAATTCTGTGCTAGTTGCTAAATTGATTCTTGTTGAGAACAATGTATAGGTATGGTGACGAGTACCTATACATTGGTGTCGAGCATGACCGTGGGTCGTTATTAATAATAATTGTGCAACTATTGTTCTAATTTCGGAATATTATCCGTGATATTGTTGTGAAATAAGTGGGAGCGGGTGGCACGCCTGCCACACGATATCGTGAAATGAGGGCGGGTGGTACGCCTACCACATGAATTTATTATTATGATTGTTCCTCGTGATTACGGGTTGATGTATCTTTTATTCAGCATAATTTAGATTGTTAGATGGACTAGTTGAATAAGGAAGTGTTAGAAGTCAAAAAGGGGTTCAGTGTCTAAGTCATGGGTAGTGTCTTAGGAGTTCATTAGGAGTTTAAGGGATCCGGTGTCACAATAGTAGCGTCGTGCCTAGGTTTAATGAAATGATAATTGGGTTAGGAGGTTAATTGTAGAACTTCGGCTGTAATTAAGTAATAACATTGATTGAGCTAAATAGGAGTTGAATATGGTTTGGTTATAGCTGATTTCCCCCTGGCCAGGATGATTGTTTGATGTTGCTTATTCCCAATTGGGAACTTGTTATGTTGCCTTGTTCCCTTGCCGGGACTTCTTGTGATTGTTGTGATATTGTAAGTGGCAGCGGGTGGCACGCCTGCCACAGGATATATTGTAAGTGGGAGCGGGTGGCACGCCTGCCACGAGATATTATGAAAGTGGGAGCGGGTGGCACGCCTGCCACGAGATATTATGAAAGTGGGAGCGGGTGGTACGCCTACCATAGGATATATTGTACGTGGGAGCGGGTGGCACGCCTGCCATGGGATGTGATGTATGTGGGAGCGGGTGGCACGCCTGCCACAAGAGGTTACTGTAAGTGGGAACGGGTTGCACGCCTGCAACAAGAGGTTACGGGAGGTGAAGGTGGCTTGTGCTTCATCTCATTGTGTTAAGGACTAAATTGCTGTTTTCCTTATTAATCGTTGATGATTCGTTTCGCTTTACTTGCCTGTTATTGCAATGTATGTTTTCTTTTCCCCGTTTAAATTGTTTATGTATTTCTAGTTTGCTGCTCTAGATACATATATGGTTATAACTGTACAGGGTTATCTGGAGTCTGGTCCTAGCCTCGTCACTACCTCGCGGGGTTAGGCCAGGCACTTACCAGCACATGGGGTTGGTTGTGCTGATACTACACTCTGCACTCTTTTGTGCAGATCCCAGTGCCGCAGGCTTCGGACAGTAGAAAGCTTCCAGTGTTGTGATTATCAGGCGACCCAAGGTAGTACTGCAGACGTTCGCAGATCTTGGTGTCCCCTGTCCCTTTTCTTTACCTGTTTCTTCCACGTAGTTCGGAGACAGTATTTTGTTATTTCTTTCAGAACCTTGTTTGTAGTACTCTTAGATAGTCTGTGAAACTGTGACGCCAGATCTTGGGTATTTTGTAAGGGATTCTGTATTGGTGACATTTTGTAAAGTATGAAACTTAATTCATATCGTTTGTTGATATTTTTGTGCTGCAATGAATTCGTAAGTAGAAAAAGGATAAATAATCCGGTTGATTGGCTTGCCTAGCTTTCACCAGTAGGCGCCATCACGACTCCCTAGGGTGGGAAATCCGGGTCGTGACAATACCTTTTTTCAGGTTACAGTACAATCATGTCACATTCTCTATCTGTGCCTCAATTCTTCGATGGCGAATTTAACCACCAGGGCAAAAACGGACAACTTGGCACCCGGAAATGAAGTTCCAATCGACGCTAACTCCCAAATAGCGGTCGATGTGGATCGGACCTCTGGCCCTTCGAACAGTGTTCGAAGAGAATACCGCTCGGTAAAACAGAACGACGAGGTGGACGGGATTAGCCTCAGGATGATATTCAACATGTTGCAAGCCTAGCAAGCGGCCATTGCTCAGCTGCAAAATCGGAGCCAAGCTTCGAACGGGATGGGGACCGGCCCTCCTCGGGAAACTATCCCCAAAAATGAACCTATCACAGTGGAACCAAGCGAAGGCGGATCGGGGGCAAATGCCGGGATCATAAAAATGCTCGAAGAATTGACCAGACGGGTTGAGTCAGGCGAGAAGAAGATCGAGGGCAATGATAAAAAGGTAGAAATATATAATTCGAGGGTGGACCGAATACCAGGAGCACCTACGGTATTAAAAGGTTTGGATTCAAAGAAATTCGTACAGAAACCCTTTCCACCAAGCGCCGCCCCAAAACCCATATCGAAGAAGTTTCGCATGCCGGAGATTCCGAAATACAATGGGACATCTGATCCAAATGAGCATGTAACAGCATACATATGCGCCATAAAGGGAAATGATCTCGAAGACGATGAGATTGAGTCCGTCCTCTTAAAGAAATTCGGAAAGACCTTGTAAAAGGGGGCAATGACTTGGTACCACAACTTGCCCCCGAATTCCATCAATTCTTTTGCCATGCTTGTGGACACCTTCGTGAAAGCTCATGCGGGTGCCATCAAAGTCGAGATACGAAAATCGGACTTATTTAAAGTTAGGCAAAGAGATAACGAGATGCTCAGGGAATTTGTATCTCACTTTCAGATGGAACGGATGGACCTACCACCGGTCACTGATGATTGGGCCATACAGGTCTTCACCCAAGGGCTCAATGCTCGAAGTTCAACGACTTCACAAAAGCTTAAGCAAAGCGTGATTGGATATGCGACTACCACTTGGGCAGATATACACAACTGATACCAATCGAAGATTAGGGTCGAGGACGATCAACTTGGAGCCCCCTCGGGATCCACTTACCCCATCAGAACTCATGATAGGGTTCAAAGATATATTTATCGAGAGCCAAGATCGAACAGAGACAGGCATCGACCATATCCTGGAGACCGAAAGGCCATTCCAGTAAGGCAGGGTTCCCCGAGACGAGAAAGGAGGAACGATCTTAATCGAAGTAACCGAGGACCATTGGCGAGAAACAACTTCGAGAGAGCCGCCGGTCATCGAAAAGCACCACGACTGTCCGAATATAACTTCAATGTCGACTCAGCGACTCTCGTATCAGCCATCGGTCGCATTAAGGATACCAAGTGGCCTCGACCGCTGCAATCGGATCCAGCTAAGAGAGACCCCAGCTTGATATGTAAGTATCATGGTACACATGGGCACAAGACAGAAGACTGTCGACAGTTGAGGGAAGAGGTGGCACGGTTGCTCGAAAATGGGCACCTTCGAGAGTTTTTGAGCGACCAAGCCAAAAACCATTACGGGAACAGGAATATACCAGTAGACCAGGAGGATCCTCAGCACACGATCAATATGATAATTGGTGGGGTAGATACACCCCAAGGACCGCTATTGAAACGCACAAAAATATCTATCACCCGAGAAAAGCGCACTCGGGATTACGCGATGGAGGGAGTTTGCACTTCAGCAAGGAGGAAGCGGAAGGAATCATACAACCCCATAACGACGCCTTAGTAATATCGGTTCTTATACAAAAAACTAAGGTGAAGCATGTGTTGGTCGATCCCGGTAGTTCATCCAACATAATCCGGTCATGGGTTATTGAACAGCTCCGATTGACTGATCGAATTATCCCTGAAGTTCGGATCCTCAATGGTTTCAACATGGCTTGCGAGACAACCAAAGGAAAAATAACTTTACTAGTGAACACTGCCGATACCGTTCGGGAAACAAAATTCTATGTAATCGAAGGGGATATGAGATACAACACCTTGCTCGAGAGACCATGGATTCATGACATCAGAGCGGTACCCTCGACACTGCACCAAATGTTGAAATTCCCATCGGCCGATGGGATTATAGCTGTTTATGGAGAACAACATGCCGCGAAAGAAATGTTCGCAGTAGAAGAAGCAGTGCCGAAAATGATAGCCCCTTCCCAAAGAACCAAATAGCAATCACAGGTATCACCTTCAACAAACGAAGGTGAACAGGAACTTATCGAAGATGACGAATATGGGATTCCTCGATCATTCGTCGGCCCCGATGAATCCGATGCCACTAAGTCGACGGTCGAGGAACTCGAGCAAATTTCACTCCGAGAGGATGCACCGAATCGGAAGGTATACCTAGAATGGTTAGCAAATGTAGTTGTAGTTCCAAAGAAGGGAAATAAGTTAAGAATGTGCATAGATTACAAAGATTTAAACAAGGCGTGCCCTAAAGATTCTTTTCCCTTACTTTACATCGATCGCACGATCGATGCCACCGCTGGCCACGAGACTCTTAGTTTTCTCGACGCCTACTCCGGCTATAACTAGATACGAATGGACAAGGATGATCAAGAAAATACATCCTTCATCACTAAGTATGGTACATACTACTATAACGTGATGCCATTCGGGTTAAAGAATGCGGGGGCTACTTATCAGTGCCTAGTAAACAAAATGTTTGAAAAACAGTTAGGAAAAACAATAGAAGTTTACACTGACGATATGTTAGTTAAGTCCCTGCGAGCAGAGGACCATTTGAGTCATTTTGAGGAAACATTCGATGTACTGAAATGATACAACATGAAGTTAAACCCGGAAAAGTGCGCATTTGGAGTGGGCTCGGGAAAATTCCTCGGTTTCATGGTTTCGAATCGGGGAATAAAAATTAACCCCGAGAAGATCAAAGCCATCGAAGACATTACAATTGTAGACAGTGTAAAGGCTGTACAAAAGCTGACAGGTCGGATAGCTGCTTTAGGACGGTTCATTTCGAGGTCTTCCGATAGAAGTCACCAGTTTTTCAACTTGCTGAAAATGAAGAACGATTTCTCGTGGAGTCCGGAATGTCAGCGCGCATTAGAAGAACTTAAAAGGTATCTCTCTAGCCCACCTTTGCTGCACATGCCAAAAACAGGTGAGCAACTATACCTCTACCTTGCCGTTTCGGAAGTAGCGGTGAGTGGGGTCCTGGTCCGAGAAGAATAAGGTACACAGTTTCCTATTTATTATGTCAGTAGGACCCTAGGTGAAGCCGAAACTAGATACCCGCATTTAGAAAAATTAGCACTCGCTTTATTGAGCGCCTCTAGGAAGCGAAAACCCTACTTCTAGTGCCATCCTATATGTGTAGTAACAACTTATCCCCTGAGAAATATAATGCATAAGCCCGAGATATCCGGCCGATTGGCCAAATGGGCCATCGAAATAAGTGGGTACGATATCGAATATCGGCCCCGAACCTCGATAAAATCTCAAGTATTGGCAGATTTCATCGCCGATTTTGCGCCGTCACTAATACCCGAGGTCGAAAAGGAATTAATGACCAAATCAGGTACTCCTTTGGGAGTGTGGACCCTGTTCACAGACGGTGCCTCAAATTCGAAAGGATCGGGGCTTGGTATCGTATTAAAGCACCCAACCGGAAACACTATTCGACAGTCTATTAAGACTGTAAAATTGACTAACAACGAAGCGGAGTATGAAGCTATGATTGCAGGTTTAGAGCTGGCCAAAAGCCTGGGAGCAGAGATAATCGAAGCCAAATGCGATTCCCTCCTCGTGGTCAACCAAGTAAACAGGACTTTCCAAGTCAGAGAAGGGCGAATGCAGAGGTATTTGGACAAGCTTCAAGTCACGTTGCACAGGTTTAAAGAATGGACTCTACAACGCATACCTCGAGAACAAAACAGTGAGGCCGACGCCCTCGCCAACCTAGGATCATCGGTCGAAGATGAGGAAATTGAGTCCGAAAAGGTCGTACAACTCTTGAGGTCGGTGGTGGAGGAAGGCCATGCCAAAATTAATTCGACAAGCTTGACCTGGGATTGGAGGAACAAGTATATAGAATATCTCAGCTCAGGTAAACTCCCTTCGAATCCCAAAAAATCGAGAGAATTACGCACAAAGGCAGCCCGGTTCAGTTTATCCGATGATGGGACCCTATTCAGAAGGACATTCGGAGGCCCCCTCGCAATATGCCTTGGACCAAGAGACACCGAGTATATTTTAAGAGAAATACACGAAGGCTCATGTGGGAATCACTCCGATTTCGAATCCTTGGTTCAAAAAGTAATTCGAGCCGGCTACTATTGGGTCGATATGGAGAAAGATGCAAAGGAGTTCGTTTGCAAGTGCAACGAGTGCCAAAGGCACGCACCGTTGATCCACCAGCTCGGAGAGACACTACATTCAGTCCTATCGCCATGGCCATTCATGAAATGGGGAATGGACATCGTTGGCCCTCTCCCTTGTTCGCCAGGTAAAGCTCAATTTATTCTTTTTATGACTGACTACTTTTCCAAATGGGTTGAAGCACAGGCTTACGAAAAAGTTAGAGAAAAGGAAGTGATCGACTTCATCTGGGACCATATCATATGTCGATTTGGGATGCCATCGGAGATCGTGTGCGATAACGGCAAGCAGTTCATCGGCAGTAAAGTGACAAAGTTCTTCGAAGATAACAGGATCAAGAGGATCTTATCGACGCCCTATCACCCCAGCGGCAATGGACAAGCTGAGTCGACCAACAAAACCATAATTCAAAACTTGAAGAAAAAGCTACCGATGCAAAGGGAAAATGGAGAGAAATACCCGAGGTTCTATAGGCTTACTGCACAACCGAGAAAACCAGCACCAGGGCCACTTCTTTCTCTTTAATATACGGTGCTGAGGCATTAATACTAGTCGAGGTAGGTGAATCGAGTATCAGGTTCCGATGCGCAACCGAAGATTCAAATCGAGAAGCTATGAACATCAATTTAGAGTTATTGAACGAAAGAAGGGAAGCAGCCCTTGTTCGAATGGCGGCCCAAAAACAAAAGATCGAAAGGTATTATAACCGGAGAGCCCATCTTCGACACTTCAACATCGGAGACCTGGTGCTTAGAAGAATCACACCCAATACTCGAAATCCGAATAAAGAAAAGTTGGGACCGAACTGGGAAGGACCCTATACCATCTTGAAGGTCACCGGAAAGAGATCTTATAAGCTCGGAACCATGGAGGGCAAACAGCTGCCAAACAATTGGAACATAAGTCACCTAAAGCGATACTATTATTGAGGTATGAAATTTCACTTTTTCGATTGCTTATTTTACTAACGACTGCAGGTATTGAACGAGGCAAACGTTGAACCAGGAAGCACAGGACATTAGGGCTAAAAGCACGCGTTGCACTCTTTTTCCTTTCGACTGGTTTTGTCCCAAATTGGGTTTTACGGCAAGGTTTTTAATGAGACAACCAGTAATCGTGCTAACTTAGATCGGTCGCTCATCGAAGATAATAATATTCGGTGCACAACTTCGGTTGACCATGAATTTTAGAAGATTGCTTATCTACTTCGATTCATTGTTTGGCCACTTCAATTCAGGGGAACTTCTCATAGATCGTTAGGAATCAATGTAAGGGTCAAACGGTCGAAAGTACCGTGCCCGAGTAGACTGATCTACCCCCCAAGCAAATTGTACAAGCACCTGAATGCTAATAAAAGCTTTTCGGCACCAATATCTTGTCTCCAAGCCCAAGGGCCCCTTCAAATTTTTATTACATGATCAAAAATTAACATTGCTCAGAACTTCACACAAAAATCGAAGGGAAGTAAGACCTATTAAGGCAAATCCCAACTTATAAAAGGCTAAGGCCGAACCAAGTAAAATTCGAAGAGGGGTAATACCTGTGAAGGCAAACCCCAATTTCTTAAAAGGCCAAGGCCTTATCGAGTTAATGAAACTCGAAGGGAAATAAGACCTACTGAGGCAAATCCCAATTTATGAAAGGCTAAGGCCGAATCAAGTTAGACTCGAGGAGAATTGAAGTCTGTTAAGGTAGAACTCCGATTTCTTAATGGGCCAAGGCCACATCGAATCAATAAGACCTATTAAGGCAAACCTTGGCCGAGAAAGGGGAAAATCTACCGAGAAATAAGCTAAGTCACTAAGCCTGAAGGGCGAAAAATTCTACCAATTGAATTATAGAGAGTCAGAATAGACAAAACAAGAAAGGGAGATAAAAGAAAATCTTTTATATATAAAAAGCAAAGTATGTTACAAAAAGTGAGAATCCTAAAAAGACATATTATACAACAGATGGCATCAATCAGAATTCTCAGAGTCTTCTTCTTCTTCTTCTGGGAAGGCCCGCTTTCTAGCATCGGCTTCGATCTTTGCTGCATCATCAACCTCGGTGGACAAATCGAAGCCTCAAGCTTATAACTCTTCGAGAATAGAAAGGCGGGTTTGGCACTTGGCATACTCGACCAGAATCTTTGATTGCTCTTGGGCAGCCTCGGCATCAGCCCTGTATTGAGCTATTAGATCATCGGCATCCGCTTTGGACGTGGCAACCTCGAACTTTGCCGACTGCAGCTCGTTGACCAATCACGATCCGAGGTAAGCGTTTTGACTTGAGATTGAAGTGTATCGGTGCTCTTAGTCAGAGTCCCCATTTTCTCTTGTGCCTCCGAGACTTGCTCTTCTAAAGAAACCACTCGAGCTTGGAGGGCTTCCTTTCCGAGGTCAGCAGATCGGTCTTAGGTCTCCATTCGTCATTTTGTGTTTTGACCTCGCGTAATGCGGATCGGTATTGATTCAGTCGATCAAGATGTTGCCCCATTTGGTCGAGTGTTTTAGCATTCTCCTTACGCACAAGGTCTAGCTCGAGCCGAAGGGCCGATACCTCCCCCTCGAGTCGCTAACGACGTGCCTTTTCTTCCCTTAGCCGAAGAAAAGCCTCATGATGAAGCACCGAAGACTACGAATATGAAAGAAAATAAAATAGTCAGTACATATTGAAAAATAACAAACACCAAACAAAGCATGTGAGAAGTTTTACCTTATTTGATGCCTGTTGAGCTTCATTGAAAAGAAGGCCTCATCCACCTCATCCATTGCAGCCTGATCTTCCTCGGTCACCAGACACCGAAGATAGCTAGCCACGCCCACGGGCGCGGCAAGAGCCCTAGCGTCTTCAGGAATGACAAACTTTATTATCCTCTTTCGATCAGGGTTGGAACTCGGAGTAGGAAATCTATCGACCAACTTGGGACCGAAAGATGCCCTGATCGTCTCGGCGGAGGGTCTCTTCCTCGGCACTTCGAGCCCAAAGGTGTCAGCTGATGGCACACCGTCAAAGAAGTCTTCAAAGGGTCCTTCCGGTACATGGTCTTTGCTCGGCGAATGCGCCCTTGCAACTCGGGCTTCATTGAAGGTTGCTTCCGAGAAAGAAGGGGAGTCCATTGCTTCTGGGGGACTCGAGGTTCCCTGCGCTGTCTCCCCTGCATCGGCGGAAGCCCCGATTCTCGCCCCTGCATCGGGGTCCTCTACTCGATGAATACGAGCTTCATCGGCCCTCGGCTCGGGGACTGCCCGAGATGGCTCGTTGCTTGAATTCTCGAGGCCCCTATCTTCCTCGGAATCATCACTCAACCGGATAGCCAAGTCGGCAATCCTGGGCTTACGAGCTATGCTCTTCTTCTTAACTCTTCTTCTCTCGTGCTTAGAAGAACCGGGGGCTTCTTTTCTCTTTTTCTCTCATTCCTGCTCCGAGACAGGGGGAGGGCGGGGAACCTCTCTACCGGGGGACGTTGGCCTCAATTTAGTGTCCTTCGATAGACCTGCAAAGGAAAGAGGAAGTGAATTAATAGCAGCACCGATCGTACAAAGCATGAAATATAAGTGTTATCGGTCTCACCATGATTTTTGACCTCCCATAGGCCTTTCGATATCTCACACCAGGCGCGCTCTGAGTAGGTCCTTTGAGCTACCACCTTCCGGACCCACTCTTCCAAATGCTGAATCACAGCCGGCATTTGAGAAACAGCTACATCTTACAAGACATATTAGTGAGATAACAAAGGAAAAACAACAAACGAATTAAGAGAGGAAAATGATTCTTACGGTTCATGTTCCACTTTTCAGGGAACGACATATCTTCTGCAGGGATCAGGTCCGACGTCCTTATTTGAAAAAATCGGCTCATCCAGCCCCGATCTTTGTCCTCGTCAATGCTCGAAAATGGGGCTTTGCTTGCACGGCGAGCAAGTTTTATTAGTCCCCCTCGGAAGACTCGGGTACTGTATAATCGCAGCAGATGATCGATGGTAAAAGGATGCCCATCAACCTTGCTCATGAAAAAACGGAAGAGATGAATTATTCGCCAAACGGAGGGGTGAATCTGACCCAACGTAACATTGTACCTTTTGCAAAAGGCGACAATGATGGGGTCCAAAGGTCCCAACGTGAAGGGGTAAGTGTAAACACTCAAATAGCCCTCCCCGTGGGTGGTAATCGCCTCGTCCGGTGAGGGGACTACCACATCTTTACCAACCCAGTTACATTCTACTTTCACCCTATCAATGGTTTTGCTCGTGATTGAACTAATATATCTAACGACCGGTTCACCCCGGACGGGTACGGAGGAAGCCTTCTCCACCTTAAAATCGGAGCCGATTGAGCATCCGACCAGTATGAACGCTTTTAGAGGAGGCTCTGTCGAAGTTTCCTCAGCAACGACAGGCTCGACCTCTTCAGTGGGTTGAGAGGAAGAGGGTTGTTGCTTCTGAGGAACAGACTTAGATGTCTTTGCCATTGGAATTAAAGAGATGGAAAGCAAGGAGATGCAAGCGTAGAAAGATAGGTCACTTGAAGAACAAAGCTTAGAGAACTTGGACAATATGGCGCTCAAACAACGTAAACTTGAAAACTGAAGAATGAGAGGGCTATTTATCCTTTTCAAAAGCGGCAGTACGAAACCCAAAATGAGAAAACATTAATTGGTGCTTGCAGGAATGGCAGAGTTTGTCGCCAGTTGGTACATGAAAAGACCTTTTTGATACTGGCCACGTGCGTCATCATGCTGCCGTCATTTATCAACAAGATGTTTTGTATTATCTGATTTGACACTCCGAATTCCATGTCGCTCACCATAAGTGTGTCTCCACTTAACCTAATCTTAAAAGCGGCGGCTCATGTCATTTCTTGTCATTACTCTTCAAAAAACGAGGGGACTATCTGTATGGGGTCGAACCTGATCGCTGGCATAGGAAGTACCAGTTTTGGGGTTTGACGACCAGCGTCAATTAAAGTCGCCAACCGCGAGGTCGAGACTGGAACATCGAGAAGAGAGGTCGATACCGGAATATCGAGTATAAGAAGCCCGAGACCAGATGTCATCAGAACGAAGCTCGAAGCTCGAAGCCAAGGCGCTCGAGGTGAGATCGTCAAGGCCGATTAGGGTAAAACATCTCATGGTAAAGATATCAGATTTGCGTAACTGAAGGACCGAAAATCTTGTAATATACAAACATCTCGGCGGGAATCTCCGCTCAAATTAAAAAAGACGTTGAATCCATTAATTCTAGGGATATCTTACCTTGTAAATGAGATTTTTACCTTATATAGAATTCTTCACGTCCCTATATAAACAGTCAGCCCCATCTGTAAGAGGGACACGATATTCAATCAATATACAAAAGCTATAGTCTACTTTGTTCGTTCATCTACTTCATATTTTATTTCAAAAGGCTTCTAACACAGGAAGATTACTCAATCTTGGCGGTTTGCTTTTTCCTTGTTCACTAATTTAGTCTCTATTTCTGTTTATTCTTTAACTGTATTAAATCAGATCGCGTATCCTTAAAACCACATATAAATTTAATTGTTACTCGTAATCGAAGGTAAACATACAGTTAATGAGGTGGCTCTATTTTTAGTCTCTCATATCTTTAGTAATCATATCATACCAATTTGTATCCTGAGATTTCGCCAGGGAATTTTCCCATACGATACGGCTCACTATTTGAGAAATATTTTAAGATCTTTTGTTAATGAAGTAAAACAGGAATTGATTTGGATTTGATTATGTTTATCAATTCATATCACGAAGATATAACTGTCGATTGTCGAGAGTAAAGTTGCGTGCTGTGTCAATTTAATGGAGGAGGATTACTCAATAATTTAGTGATTTTAGTGTAATAAATAAAAGTTGAGTCACCGATTTATTTTCATTCATTTGTTCTACCTCGATTTATTTTCACTTGTACGTCTCCCTTTGCGCTTTAAGGATTGCTAAAAGGATAACAAAACGTTAAACATTTTCTTGTGAAAAGTTTTGCACCAAAAAGCATGTATGAGAAAGGAAGGAAGCTGCTTATAATAATCTAAAGCTGGCTGCTGCTGTGGAGAAGAGTCTTGGTACCAAAAACTAATAATAATGAACGAAAAAGGACTTATAGGATTATAAACTTCACCTTTATATTATTCTCTAAAGTTTGTTTTCCCTTCATTTGCCTTGACTTTAATAAAGTAAAGCAAAATTATCTTAGAAAACCATTGTAAAAATCGAGGTAGTTTAATCAAGGTATGCTACAAATTACACGTTCAACTTTTACAGCTAAGGAAGTAAAGCCTCTACCATTCTCAAGCAGAAGGAAGTCCCTTAAATCGTTCAAATTAGAGGAGAGGTGCAAGTAATTTTACTTTTCTGTTTGTATGCCTAATATACCAAGATTGAGAGTTAAGAACAAATTATATTGACCCCAAGTTTCTCCGCTAGCTGGAGAGGAAATGGCATCTGTGATCAATCCTTAGGGGTATATTACCTTGAGGAGCTGATCAAACTGCAAATCACATCCTCATAAGTCCAGTGAGTCTGAGGTAACAAAAACCGAGAAAATGCTATTCTGTTATTTTCCTCCTTACCTCGAGCAACATCAATAAGATACCGATGCAGATGCTGGCCAAATATCTTGGTAGCGAATGATTCAGTAACATGTTGACGGGTATCTTGCCCCATAGTTTCTGCCATGTGAGGATCCTGAATGAGCTTAGCCATTGCTAACGCCATCCTTTACTGTCTCTACTGGACCACACTGTTGCATACAATAACAGGTTTATAGGCTGTCATTGCTTCCAACGGAACAATACCAAAAATGCTCATCCTAGTTTCAAAGAATGAAAAAGTTAGAGAGAATTTAAACCAATAATAATAACCAGAGAACAATACCAAGAAAAGAACATGTTTGGAATTATTCATTTAAGAGGCTTCAAATTTAGGC
Organism: Nicotiana obtusifolia; assembly: GCA_002018475.1. Classification (NCBI taxonomy): domain Eukaryota; kingdom Viridiplantae; phylum Streptophyta; class Magnoliopsida; order Solanales; family Solanaceae; genus Nicotiana; species Nicotiana obtusifolia. The sequence continues at coordinate 32,388 of MCJB01048492.1, forward strand.
GCACCTTTGGTGTATAAAGAACACAGGCATTGGGCAAGGAGTGCATTTCTTTAACTAGTAGAGTACGACGTAACGAGTCTGATTCGGTGAGAAACACCTTTTGTTTCAGCCAACCTTTTCAATTCATCCAGCTACTCCACGTTCTCTCTAAGGCGATTATCAAAGCCGCCTAAAATACAAAAGCAGCAGTATTCTTGTTACCTTTAACGAGCATAAATTCCAGATCCGCAGGTAGACAATAATTACTTTGTACTTCACCTAAAGCAACATTCCGCGAAGCCATCTAGCTAAGGTGTAAGGACATATTTCTAAGGCAACAAAGCTATTTAGGAACTTTTAACAGAGAAATGAACCTTATTTGATGATGATAAACTTGTAATTGAAATTTTCCGGAGAACCAGAGTACCATAAATATTTCCTGTATTCCTCGTGAACCTCTTCCCCCCAGGCCGGCCCCAAATTACTTTTCCCCCTTTTGGCATCATAAAAAGATTAGTAACAAGTAATAAGCAAAAATAAATCTAGAAAGCTTAACTCATGCCACATGTGTGCCACAAACATGACTGAGAATAAAGCATAAGAGCAACGCATGCATAGATAAAGGACGCGATATTCATTAATTTGGAAATAAACAGGGAGCAGAATTAGCAGTACCATTTGTTACATAACCATCCACAAAATAAAATAACAGAAAAAGTACCAGCCACTAAACACATCATAACAAAAGGACCAAAACAGAGGACAGACAACTAGAACTGGACACTGGGAAGTGAACGATTTTTAAGGAGCATTGGAAGGGGGAGGCAGAGATGATGAGGCAAGGGTTCCAAGGAGAATATCCATTCGAGCATTTACTAACACTTGCTCATTAAGCAATCTCTCCTTCAGGTCCTCGACCTGTTTCCTGAATTCAGCATTTTCCTTAGTCAGACGGGCAACCTCTACGCCTTGTGTATTGCTGGAACTAGGTGCCTCCTGGGCCTGACTAAGTTGTCCCTCAAGAATGACATTCTGTGCCTTTAACTTCCGTATCTCTTCATTGGCAATATTCTGAGCTTCAATCAGTTAAGAGATAGTGGAATTGCTGCCAACCCCTCCTTTCTTATCGATGCACTCACACTCTCTAAGGTGGTCTTGGAGAAGGTATGCTTGCGAGTAGCCACTATAGCCCTTCCCAAAGGAACTTTGAAGAACTCAGATACCTTAGTGAGTAAAAAACCGTAGGGCAGCCCATGATTACCATCCTTAAAATCTGCCACTTTCATTATGTGCTCAATCATGATACCCGGCAGATTGACAGTGAAGTAGGCATCCAGTGTTTCCACGAGGAACAAGTCTGCTCGTGACGTAATGGAATGCCTTTCTGCATGATGGAGCAAAACCTTTTTCTCCATCTCGAACAACAGTTAGTACACTGGAAGGAGGGCCTTCTTGTGTACCCGTTCCCCCTGCTGTATTGCATCATCCTTCAAAGTACTGTTTCTAAAGCTTGAAGAGCAAGTCCCCTCAATGGATGATATGCCACCAGTAGGCACTCCCAGAATTATCCCCAGCACAACCTCATCCATCACAAAATCAACACCATTTACCTTCAGACATATTTTGTCACTTCCACCGCGAACATATCAGTATAAAAACTGCGCACCTCCGCCTCATACACCTTAGAACTCTCATTTGTGAACAAATGTGTCCAGTGTTAAAATTCACAGATATCAACCAGTTGGCGCATCCTTGTCATGTCAAGGATATCTGGAGCAAATGTTCTGCTCCACAACACCTTCTTGTTTCTCATATTTTCTCGTCCTTCATCCTTGGACACACCTACCTTGGCCTTCTTGTAGGAACATGGTTCCTCATTGGCCACATCCTTCCATTTCACAGATTTTCTCACACTTTTCCCTTTCTCTGTAGATTTCTCAGACACCCTCACAGACACCTTTTCTCCAGACTTTTCAGGCACTTTCTCACCGGACTCCTCAGCCACCTTCTCACCAGACTCTTCCACTTCAACATTGCTAACCTCCATCACACTCACAGATGAATCTTTCCTAGATTTTTGAACTGTAGGTTTCTTAGAGGACTTACGAATTAAGGAACTGGGTTCCTCATTCACCTCGTCATCAATATCAGCAACGAGTGCCGGAGGCACTGCCTCTTCATTCACTACCTTCCCCCTTCATCAACCTCCACTTCTTCTTTTTTTTTCTTCTTAAAAACTGATTCAAGATCTTCTTTCTCTTGCAGCCTAGTAGTAGGTCTTTTAGGAGTGGGCTTTTTGGGAGTTTGCCTACTAATCCTAGCAGCAATAAAACTAGCAACAGAGATATTGTCATAATCTTCCTCACAATCCTCATTCTCTTCCTCAGAAAGAGATCTCATCTTAGGAACAACAATGGTTAATGACTCAGCATCGAAATGAGGAGAGGGAGCGGGATCAGTACTGACCTGGAGTTCTTTTGAAAAACATGGGGTTTCATCGCAAGTTAGAGCAGAGGGCTCCTCTTGGGCTGAGGGATCAGGTCCCCCATGTGGTTCCCAAGTAGTACTTTCGGGTGCCATATTTTCAACAGGCACCAGTTCCCTACCCTATACCAGTAGATTATCACCTTCCCCTTGAGACCCAATGGTTTCAGAAACACCTTCATAACTACCAACTAAACTCCCCTCAGCAGCTATTAACAACATATTCTCTATGGCCTCTTGTTCATTCAACCCCAAAGCCGATTCAGAAGACACAGGAAGAGTATTACCTATAGGGTTGGTAACATCCAAGTCAAGATTTGGGTTAATCGGCGCTGATTCTTCACCACTACAAACCGCACTCTATTGTGCCTCAGAGCTTTCTGAAACTTGCAGACTGGAAACTTGCTGATTTTCTTCTCCCTCTACTGTTTCTCCCTCAGCCATTTTTTCTAGCGAGGTAGAGAGAGAGGTCACAGCCACAAACGTTCTTAGGTTCAAAGTTTTCCGACTCCGATGAGAACCAGAACTTGATTGGGTATGAGAAGAAGTAGAGGGTAGTGGAGAATCTTGTGTGGGTTTTGGATTTGATGACATGGGAGACTTAGACTCTATTTCCTGTGCTTCTTGAGATGAAGACGTAGTGGGGACGACATCTGGAAGATTTGAGGCTTCTAGATTCTTAGACATGGTGGGGTTTGTAGTAAGAAAAGGAGTATTTGGTTTTGAGAAAAAGGAATATTTTGGCTTTTGATGTGAATAGTGATAATAGAGACACTATTTGGGTTTATTTAAGGAGGGTGAGGGACCAGTTAGAAATGGGTACTAATGTTTCTGGGTAGACGGGTTGTTCACTAACGGGTACAACGCTTGGGTTCCAAAAAGAAAAAAGAGAGAAACTGACATTTTAATGACGTAGCACTTTCTCAGCCGCTAAAAAGTTGTGCATGAGAGTACAAAGGAACTACTAACCTGTGTCAAAGGAACCAGGTTCCTTGCCTAATATTGTAAATGTGGGCTGCATCCTTTTACCAACATGCAATACCATTAGTTTCTTGTTTGCTCAGCCATTGCCATGCGTGTCTACCTGTAACGGTATAGAAATGAGTTAGAGCTTGCCAGAAAACACTTTTTAGCTGTTTTACCTGTTCATTTCTTTCATAGCCAGTCTTTGAGGGACCAAGTGCCTCAACTTGACTTTATCAACCCAAGTTCCAGTCGATTGTTTTCAAAGTGCGCTCTACTCAGTGCTTTGGTGAAGATATCTGCAATTTGGTAAGTGAGGATTTTGACTACTTATTAACGCCTTTTAGCTTTTGTTTTTAGTCTAAAAGCATTGAATTGTGTTCCCAAAACTAATAAAATATGCAAAATTGCAGGAATGCTGGATGTTGGACTCCCAAGATGAAATCCGACTAAAAAAGAGTAGTATAAACACAATGCAATAAAAGGCACAAAAGCTTACAATGTGCAGTCCGCATAATTCCATCTGCGACCGCAATCAAAGAAGGAAAACTAAGCAGACTTTTAAGCAAATCCCAACTCCTGCCAAACATGTTTGGGTCCCTTGTAGTGAGGAAAAGAGCGAATTAAACTTTTTTTTGTCCGAGCAGGCAATACAAATTTTTTAACGGAGGAACCAGGTTCCTTAGCAGCAGTTACCTTTTCAATAAAAATCTTGTTTTTTTGTTGGGGCTGAATTTTAGCCTTACAGTTTTCTTTAAAGTGACCAGTGTTGCCACAGTGAGCACAAAGCCAGTTATCAGGGACGGTAACATACTTGCTATGGGGATTGTAGGAAGTCTTTTCCTTTTGGAACCCGACTCCCTGCATGTTCCCACCATTGCTTGTATACATGGCAGCAATTGTCAGAGGACCAGGTCCACTTTAGAGATTTTTCAAGGTCATTTTTAACTCTGCCTAGATCTTTTGGAAGTTGTCTGTTTCTTTCAAGTTTAGAGACTAGATTTTACGGATTTGAGTTCATTTTCAAGCTTAATGTGTGTCTCACTTGCAACTTCCTTTCCCTTTTGGACAGCTTTAGAACTGTTTCCCCTTTTTAATTCCTCTATTGTTTCTTTTAGATCCATGACGACTACCAACAAGTCATCTCTCTCATTTTCTACGTCTGCAACCTTTTTAATCAGAGCACTCTTTTCTTTCATTAAATCCTCGATGGTTTAGTTTAGGTCAACCACTACGATTCTCAAATCATCTCTTGCATTTTCTACCTCTCCTAGCTCTATAGTTAAAGCATTTTTATCAATTATAAGATTGTGATAAGCATCAATTAAAACATGTGCCAAAGATATAAGCTTTCTAAGAGTAAGACTTCAGATTTCTTTGAATATCTAGAAAGTTTACCTCATCATCATCATCGTCAGATTTTGCCATCAGGGCAATAAAATCATATCAGCTGATTCACTTTCAACTGCCATCATGGAGGTATTACCTTGTGCATCATCTTTTCCAAATTCGCTAGAAGAATCTCCCCATACAGCAAGAGCTTGTTTCACGACATTGTCAGCGACTTCTTCTCTTAAATCTTTTGTCAGGAACCGGGTTCCTCTTGGCTTCTTTGTCTATGTTGTGCTTGTACTGGTCTTGCTTAAGGAGGGGATAATCCTTGATAAAATGTCCTGGCTTCCCGCACTTATGACACAAGTCATGCCCTCTTGGCTTGCTGGAGCTTCCCCTATTTGGAATACCTCCATTTCTGTGAACCATCTTCTGAAATCTCTTTGTCAGGTAAGCCATATCAGCATCCTCACCACTTGATTCATTATAGTATGTCATGAGGACTAGGTTCTTCTCCCTTTTGGGCTCTCTTCTCTCATGATCCTTTTTCTTCTTCATTTCATAGGTTTTCAAATTACTAATGAGTTCATCAATGGTCAGCTTTTGTAGATCCTTAGCCTCCGTGATAGCATTTACTTTGCTTTCCCAGAAACCAGGTAATACGCTGAGTATTTTCCTGACAAGCTTGTTCCTTGGAATGATTTGTCCCAAAGAGTAGAGCTTATTGATGATAAAGGTGAAGCGAGTGTGCATGTCCTGACTAGACTCATCATCCTTCATCCTGAAGAGATCATACTCAGTGGTTAGCATATCAATCTTCAACTGCTTGACTTGAGTTGTCCCTTCGTGTGCTTTTGGGAGAGCTTCCCAGATCCCCTTTGTAGATTGATAGGCAGAAATCCTGTTTTATTCGTCTGGTCCAATACCACAGACGAGGATCTTTTTTGCTCAAAAGTTCTTCTCTATAGCCTTGCGGTCAGCATCGTTGTACTTCTTCCTAGTTTTAGAAACTGTCACTGCTGGTTCACCAATGGTCTTCATAGGAACAAAAGGACCATCGCAGATAACACCCCAAAGCTCTGAATCTTCAGCCATGATAAAATCATGCATCCTTGTCTTCCACCATCTGTTGTATTGGCCATTGAATCTTGGAGGTCTGTAGGTAGATTGACCTTCTTCAAAGTTTGGTGGAGAAGCCATGAGGATCCTTTCTAGATGTCATCCTGATAGAAAGAACCTGCTCTAATACCAACTGATAGAAACTTAAGGTCCACCAAACTGTATAGAGAATTGGGTTCTCTATCAATTCCCACAGAACACGCACAAAGATATAAGTAAATGACACAACAGAGTTTTACGCGAAAAACTCCCCGCTCACGGGATTAAAAACCACGACCAACACTCAGGATTTCAACTTTACTAATCGAGCAAGTTCAAACTACAACCTATTGTAACCTAGGAATTGACACCTTAATCCCTCACCCTTACTTGTAATCACTTTATTACAAGCCTCTTTGTAATAACATTATTACAAAGCTCACAACTGACTCACTCTAGTCAAGACAAAAATACAAGGTTTATGATTTTACAAAAGGTTTCCTACACAATGCTTCTAGCTAAGCTAAGTAGTAATTACAAGTGAATCACTTTAACGAAGGTACAACACAACTAAGGACATGTAATAACTCAATGCAGGAAACTGGTCCTTCGTTATGATATTCTCTGTTCTTGAAGCCCTAAGTGTCACTTGCAAGTTGGCAACACACTTGAGAGAAAGCTTGATGAATCTGGAATGTGCAAGTGTGTTGATTTTCCTTTGCTCCATGTTAATATTGCACAAGTGACATCACTTGAGTGATGCAAGCATATTTGGTACAAGGGCATTCCCTATAAAGTGACTACTGCACTGTTGTGTGTCTGCAGATGAACAGTTGCAGCCATTTTACAGTCGTGGGGAGTTGACTGGTACAGTCAGCAAGGGAACTGATGTCTATCTGTTCCCCTGTTGTTTCTTTAAGTCTGAATGTTGGAACACGTCCTAGACTTGAGACTTGTTGATCTTGAGCACTTTGAGGATGTGGAACGGGTTCCCTATTTGGTTTTTAATATTAAGTTTGTTAGTTCATCAAAACATAATAGGACACATAACCTGCCAAGTAGAATGCAACCTGCTTGAGGTAGAAACTCCATAAATAATTATGCTAAAATCTTGAAAATTGATTTTCATAAACATTCTATACCTTTTCTGTCTTCTTTAACTTCATCAATGGAACAATAACAGAGACTTGATCTGCTAGAACTACTTCAAATGAAGGCTATAAGCAAAACATGCAGAGAGCAACAAACGTGCACCAGAAATATGCACATAATACATGCAGATGATAGAAGATATGTCGGGGTAGGAGAGTACCATATACTGTAATAGAGAAGACACCTGCGAAGAATGTAGCATATTAAACGACATCAGTCTATTTAAGGGATCAGTGAACATTCTTCTGACATAAGACCATAACATAGAAAACATATATTCTTACCAGACAGAGTCTCCTCAAAACATCGATTTTTATCATAGTGGGCAGTGAAAATACTAACTTGGTGACCCAAAGAAGAAAGTTCCATAGTGGCATCAATAATTAGAATTTCAGCTCCACCTAAATATCACATATGCAAATTTAGTAGAAATATTGAGGACTAGATACACTCAAAATAATATGAGCTTGCCGTGATGCCATAAGTCCGCACAATTGTCTCGAAAAAATATCACAGATACATCTTGAATATAGCTTTAGTATGTTTTTTATTGTACAAGGGGCACACAAATGTGCAGTTGATTTGTGTCTAGACTGATAGCAGAAGTTAGAATTCTTACAAAAGAACATATTTACATCAGTACAAACTCATTCACAACAACCTTCACCGTGTAAACATGCATCTTCTATTAGTCAGTAAATTGTAAAGACCGAGTTTTTATAAATTTCTTTCTTTTCCAAAAGGAGCAATATCAAACATAGAAGAATCAAAATTGGTAAAACTGATGAACAAGAGTACAAGAACTTATTTTTAGCACCTTGAGATAAATAAAAATGAAGATTCTATATAAAAAATTATACCATTTTATCATAACCACCACCCCTCCCCTCCCCAGCTAGTGCCGGCTACACAATAAATAAGGAAATAGATAATAAAACATAAAGAGAGAAATAACCACATTATTCATCTGAATTGTAGAACTATGAGGCGCAACTTACACATCTGATACACTAGACACATTTATTCTGAACCGTCTGTTGTCAAGCACTTGGCTGATTTTTTGAATCATATCCGTTGCAAAGGTATAAGAATAAATGTTCAAACAATTGGGGAAGGGAATAAGCTTAGTTGCTCATTGATGCATAAAAATTATTCAAATACATTTATTTTCATAAATTTAAATAAACAAAACTTGCAGGAAGAAGAAATGCCAGAGAAGCAGATAAAAAGGAAGAAGACGAGAAAAGATAATTGAAAGAAGAAAACAAAAGGCCCGATGCAACAGGATGTGACTTCCCAATGCATCTGCATGACATCACAAAATTTTGAGACAAGGAGAAGATATGAATCTACTGATACACCTAAAGCTTCAGTATACAAAAGCATTTAGGCATTTATCCAGAAATACATCTGGGCAGTTATCCACAGATGCATCTGACAGTTGCCCACAGATGCATCTGAACTTCCAATTCTATAAAGGCAGAATAACCTAGGAGACCTTTGTACTTGTTTCGAATTTCATCTCGGTCCCTGTACTTCATAAAGTTTTATCCGGACACCTCAACTTGATCAAGATAAGATTTTTAAACCCTTCTGACAGTTGATCGAGCTTATGTGGCATTAATATGACTGAAGTGGACAAAATAGGTGATTTACACGCACATTCGGTGCGTGAACTGATATTTTACTTTATTACAAAAATAAAAGAATAAATAACATAATAGCTTTCCCCTTTGTTGCCCCCATCTCTGTAACGACGCGACCAGTCGTTTTGTGTATTATTAGCCTCGTTCCACATTTATCGCTTCTACTATGTTTATCTGTGGTTATGTGACTTTCTGGGTATTTGGTATTGGTTTCGAGAAGGTTCGGAGTAAATTAGGATACTTAGTCCTAAAGTTGGAGGTTTAAGTTAAAAGAGTTTACAGGAGTTTGACTTCTGTGTAGACGACTTCGGAATGGAGTTTTGATGGTTCCAGTAGCTTCGTATGATGATTTTGGACTTACGCGTATGTCCGGATGTTGATTTGGAGAACCATAGGTTGATTTGATACTTTTTAGCGAAAGTTGGAAAATTGAAGGTTTGGAAGGTTGAAAGGTTTGATCGAGAGTTAACTTTGCTAATATCGGGTTCGGTTTCTGGTTTCGGAAGTTGGAATAGGTCTATTGTGCCATTTTGGACTAGTGTGCAAAACGTTAGATGATTCGAAGTTGATTTGGTATGCTTCGACATGAGTTTTAGAAGTTGGAAATTCATTAGTTTCATTAGGCGTGAATTGAGGTGTGATTCGTGGTTTTGATGTTGTTTGATGTAATTTGAGACTTCCAGTATGTTTGTATTATGTTTTAGGACTTAGATGTGATTCGGGTGGTTGGCGGATAATTGTTGGACTTTGAAGGATTTTTGAAGCCTGGGAGTTCCAGTGCAATCGCACCTGTGAGGGATTTGCCGCAAGTGCGACACTGCAGAATCGACCATGTGATCGCAGATGCGGGCTTGGCTAGGACTGGTGAAGGTCGCTGGTGCGACTAGGGCACGCAGAAGTGGAGAAAGGTTGGCAGAGCTAGGATCGCAGATGCGGAAGTGTTTCGCAGGTGCGGGCGCACAAAAGCGAGAGTTGGACCGCAGAAGCAGTAGGTCAAAACTTAAGTGATGTGCACATGTGCGTGGTTTTGACTGTAGAAGCGGTCCCGCAAAAGCGAAATTTTGGATCGCAGGCGCGATTTCACTAGCAGGTTCTTATATTCGAAGGGTTTGAGTGTTTTCTCTATTTGAAACTCGGCTAAGGGAGATTTTTGTGAGACTTTTTGCTACAATTGAAGAGATAAGTGAAGTTTAATCACTTTTGTTGATAAATATTGATTGTCCATTGATTAGAGTGTGAGATTTGGTGATTTGAGGGTCGATTTGTGGATGGAATTGGATGAAATTAGTATGATTGGACTCGTAATTGAATGGGTGTTCGAAATTTGTGAATTTTATCAGGGTCCGAGATGCGGGCCTGGAGTTGAATTTTGGGTTGACTTTGCATATTTGATTCAAGACTTTAGCTTATCATTTAGAATAGTTTCCTATGACTATAATAGATGGTATTAAGTTATTTTGGATAGATTCGAGCCGTTTGGAGGTTGATACATTCAGGAAGGGCTTGTTAGCGGAGCGATTTGGCTTGCTTGAAGTAAGTATCTTACATAAATTTGGTTGAGGCACCAGTTGCCTGAATTATTTGTAATAGCTACGTGCTATGAATGGCACATATGTGGTGGGTTGAGCCCATATACGTGCACCGGGGGTACTATTTTCATGTTTGGGGTAGTGGTTAGGCTATGATATGCCTTGAATTGACTGTTGAGCTTCAAGCTATGATGTTTCTCCTTTTTGTACCCTTCTGAGTTATTTGTACCACATTTGAGATTTTGTTGAGGTTATTCTTCCGATTGAACCTGATAAACTGATATTTCGTGATGAAATTGTCTGTTCTAGCTGTGATAGTATCCATTGCACATGCCTACACCATAGCATGTTATTTATACCGGTCTAGGAGTATAACTTGATAATAATTGATCATGTATATGTATTCTCGTATATTTGCTTTCTGTGTTGTGATCTGGACTGGTAGCTTGTGACCACACCGGACGGATTGTGATCATTGGCACGTGAGTTGCCCGTGCGGTTGGTATTATTGGCACGTGAATTGTCCGTGCGGATCCATATATTGATATTATTGGCACATGAGTTAGCCGTGCAGTACGTGAGTTGTTCGTGTAGTTGATATTATTAGCACGTGAGTTGTCCGTGTAGCGTGTGGATACAGATCCATCCTCCTAGAGTCACCCTCTCATGTTTCTCTCTTGATGGTGTACACGCGGATTTGAGGAAACTGATAAGTGGTTTGGTACGGATATGGAATTATTGAGGAAAATCTGGCCAGTGTTTGCTTTGGATTTTGCATTTCATCTTTACTTGCAATTTTCATGCTTAATTACCTGATTTATTTGCATATCATCTTTGTATGATATATCATTGACAGAGCACAGAACTTGAGTAATTGTGCACGCACAGATGGCTCTTTTTGTGCTTTATGACTTGATCACATTATTGTTCTGTACTTGTTAAATTGATGAAACTGTACAGGTTATAGCAACTATCATTTATAATTCTTGCCTCTTTTACCTCGCCGAGGTTAGTTATGATACTTGCTGAGTACATTGGGTTGGTTGTACTCATAATACACTCTGTACTTAATTGTGCAGATCCAGGTGCCGGTCCCAGTCATTAGTAGCTGAGGCTTGTAACACAGCTGATCATTGAGAGACGAGATAGAACTGCATTCTCGACCGCAGTCTTGACTTCTCTTTTTTATGTACTGTTGTCTTTATTTCAAACAGTATTGTATTTGGTCATTTCATACTTGTATTTCCGTATTAGAGCTTATGACTTTGTATTTACCAGTTCTGGGGGAATTTATCATGTATTGACATTGTTATTGTCACGACCAGCCCGGCGGGCCCGTGACACGGGCACCGGACCCTGCTTGCAGAGTACCGGAGAACCCTTCATTGTAGCTAACTCATTTTCTTTACTTATTATTTCAAACACAAATATCATTTAATTGGGCCTTCCATTGGAGACACACTTCGTGCACATGCATATATACATATATCCGTGGAACATATTACATAACCAATATTTGTCTATACACTACTGACATTGTCTAGTGAGCCTCTACAAGAACAGACATTAAACATCCTATGTCGGAACAGGGCCCCGACATGCCCAAAATGTCTACACAAAATGCATACCAAAATGTAGCAAGTCCGAAGGATGGATCTTGCTAGGTCTGCTGAACTGGTAGCCTACTGCGGTAGGGGAGCTCCGTCTGTCACTCTATTAGGACCTGCAGCACGATATGCAGCGTCCACAAAATAAAGGACGTCAGTACGAAAAATGTACTGAGTATGTAAGATAGGAAACACAATATAAGAGCAGTAATATAAGCATCAGGATAGAAACATGTAACTTGTAGCAACGGAATTGCCTCTGCGGGCAGCTAACCATGACACATAGTAATATTTATGTCCAATTACATACTTCTATTACATCGTTGTTATATTGCCTATTTCCATCATTACAACATTATACTTTTACCCTTGCGAGTTTGCCATTTTCAAATCCATTTATTGCTACCGGATGCGTTGCGTAGTCGTTACCTTAAACCACTATCAGCGCCTCTGTGGGCTTGTCATTTCCATATACATTTTATTGTTACCGAAGCCGTTTACCTACACGTTACCACACAATCACGTACGCCCCCATGGGCTCTTTATTGTCATACGCCTCTGTGGGATCATCATTTACATCTCATAGCATGCCTTACCCGGCCGTACTAGGCTCGGTCTTAACATATGCCTCTGTGGGCTCATACCCGGCCGTATTAGGCTCGGTCATAACATATGCCTCAGTGGGCTCATACCCGGCCGTACTAGGCTCGGTCATACGAATTCAATCATGCACATATATATATATATATATATATACACACACGTAATACATCACGAGCTTATATATGACTTGTGTTCTTGACTTGTTACATTTATTATCCCTTCTTTCTCATATAATTAAGAATACCTCTTTTTAACACAACAGTTATAAGTCTCAAGGATTTCCGTCAACATCGTTACCATGAAGCAAGGATAATCATTCCATAGAGGGAAGAACAACGTAAGCAACACTAGCTCCTAAGAATAGAATGTTCTTTGGGGCTCATTCGTGGCATTGTATTCAATAGGAATCGTGCAAAAGAAAGACGGTATAGTCTCACATACCTGGTACTTATTGCGTCGGTTCTCAAGCTACGCAATTGCCACGATTCTTTAATCTACAATTAAAGAATAGCTCAATGGTTACTCACTACGCGTGATAGCTATCATTAACCAAGATTTCCCTAAATTCATGTGGAGGTTCTTTACACCCTTCCTTCCCTAACCCCCATCAAACGTATTTACAGCACATGCAACCCAATTACAACCCCTAATAATCATGACCCATTCCGTTTAACCCCAGTTATTTCGATTTCATGGCTTCTAGTCATACTCCCATAAGTTCTTAAAGACATGCAACCCCTCTATCATGAATGTTTAAGGGAAAACCACAGGAAAGGGAGTAGTAACTTACCTTGCATGTGAATTATTTGACCCTCTTCTTCGATTCCTCAATTTCTAGGCCTTTGCCTCCAATGGGGTTCGTAGGAGGGGGAAACTCAGCTAGGGTTTCCTTTAACTCTTCTATTTCTTGCTTCCCTTCTTCAATCTAGAGTTTGGAAGAGAGGGATTTGGTTGTTTTGAGGTAAGGGCTTTGAGAGGGGTCATTTGGGGCTTTCTACTATGCTCGGACTCAGAAAAATGAAGAATGGACGGGTTTGGGTCCCTTTTATAGGCCTGGCAATAAGTGGCACACGTACCTGACAAATTTCAGGTTTGCGATCGCATACCCACCGCAAACAGGGTATGCGGTTTGCATTTTGGTCCCAAATCTCACCCCAGAAATCTATTGCATTATGCGACACAGAAGGGCCAGATTTGCGGTTCGCATTTTCAACAATGCGATCACATTCTGGTCGCATTTTAGACATTGATTCAGCCCAGAACTCTGTTCCATTCTATGATGGAGGGTGTCATATTTGCGGTCCGCATTTCCGTTATGCGGTCCGCATACTGGCCGCATATTTGACACAATTTCAGCCCAGAACTCTGTCGCAGTTTGCGACCCTAATAATTGGATATGTGGTCCGCATTTGTGCTTTGCGGTCCGCATATCTGGCTACGCGACACCTTTTCCCTTTTTCTTAACTTTAAACCATTTTTCGGGTTCTTGGGTCCTCATATGTGAGCTATTTCACAGTGTATTTTAATGTATGAGTTTTACGGGTTGTAACACTCTCCCCCCCTTAGGAACATTCGTCCCCGAATGTAGGGATTCATGAAGGGTAATACTATAGGGGAGGGGTTTCATCTTTTAAAGGCTTCGTTCGGACGCCATTAAATCCCAACATTAAATGAAAGGTAATAATGAAGAGTCAAGTTCCTATTTACCTCGTGGGGATGCTTCTCTTTTTCGTTCGCTCCGCGTTTCCTTGGCACCTCCATTATTTACATCGGGGAACAGGTACGGATACTTAGACTTCATTTACTCCTCTGCTTCCCATGTCATTTCTTCCATATTCCTGTTCCTCCACAACACCTTGACCGAAGCCACATCCTTTGTTCTTAGCTTGCGGACCTGTCGGTCCAATATAGCCACTGGTACTTCTTCGTAGGTCATATCTTCGGTGATTTGTATGTCTTGGATGGGGACGACCCGGGAAGGGTCTCCGATACATTTCCTCAACATGGACACATGGAACACCGGATGGACAAATTTCATCTCGAAGGGTAGCTCTAATTCATAAGCAACATGTCCAATCCGCCAAAGGATTTTGTACGGACCGATGTATCTCGGGCTCAATTTACCCTTCTTCCCAAAACGCATGACATCCTTCATGGGTGAGACTCTCAGGAACACCCAATCACCAACCTGAAACTCTAAATCACGACGTCGGACATCGGAATAGGACTTTTGCCTGCTTTGTGCAGTCCTCAATCGTCCCTGTATCATTCGTACTTTCTCAACGACTTGATGGACCAAATCCGGGCCATACAACTCAGTTTCACCAACTTCGAACCACCCAATTGGCGATCTACACTTCCTCCCATACAGTGCCTCATATGGGGCCATTTTTATATTGGAGTGGTAGCTGTTGTTGTACGCAAACTCTATAAGTGGGAGATGGTCGTCCCAACTACCTTGGAAATCTAAGACACGTGCTCTCNTATAGGCCTAGGAGTAAGTGGCACACGTTCCTGAAAATTTTCAGGTTTGCGATCGCATACCCACCGCAAATAGGGTATGCGGTTCGCATTTTGCTCGAGATTCTCGCCCAGAAATCTGTTGCATTATGCGACGCAGAAGGGCCAGATTTGCGGTTCGCATTTTCAACAATGTGATCACATTCTAGTCGCATTTTTGACACTAATTCAGCCCAAAACTCTGTTCCATTTCGCGACGGAATATGTCGCATTTGCGGTTCGCATTTGCATTATGCGGTCCGCATACTGGCCGCATTTTTGACACAGTTTCAGCTCAGAACTCTGTCTCAATTTGCGACCCTGATGCTGGATATACGGTCCGCATTTGTGCTTTGCGGTCCGCATATCTAGCTTTGCGACTCCTTTGTCCTTTTTCTTTACTTTAAACCATTTTTCGGGTTCTTGGGTCCTCATATGTGAGCTATTTCACAGTGTATTTGAACGTACGAGTACGGGTTGTAACACTCTCCCCCCCTTAGGAACATTCGTCCCCGAATGTATGGATTTATGAAAGGTATTACTGTAGGGGGAGGGGGGTTTAAGCTTTTATAGGCTTCATTCGGACGCCACTGAATCCCAGCATTAAATGAAAGGAATTGTGAAGAGTCAAGTTCTTATTTACCTCATGGGGATGCTTCTCTTTTTCATTCGCTCCGCGTTTTCTCGGCACCTCCATTATTTACATCGGGGAATAGGTACGGATACTTAGACTTCATTTCTTCCTCTGTTTCCCATGTCATTTCTTCCATATTCATGTTCCTCCACAACACCTTGACCGAAGCCACATCCTTTGTTCTTAACTTACGGACCTGTCGGTCCAATATAGCCACTGGTACTTCTTCGTAAGTTAGGTCCTCGGTGATTTGTATGTCTTGGATGGGGACGACCCGGGAAGGGTCTCCGATACATTTCCTCAACATGGACACATGGAACACCGGATGGACAAATTTCATCTCGAAGGGTAGCTCTAATTCATAAGCAACATGTCCAATCCGCCAAAGGATTTTGTACGGACCGATGTATCTCGGGCTCAATTTACCCTTCTTCCCAAAACGCATGACATCCTTCATGGGTGAGACTCTCAGGAACACCCAATCACCAACCTGAAACTCTAAATCACGACGTCGGACATCGGAATAGGACTTTTGCCTGCTTTGTGCAGTCCTCAATCGTCCCTGTATCATTCGTACTTTCTCAACGACTTGATGGACCAAATCCGGGCCATACAACTCAGTTTCACCAACTTCGAACCACCCAATTGGCGATCTACACTTCCTCCCATACAGTGCCTCATATGGGGCCATTTTTATATTGGAGTGGTAGCTGTTGTTGTACGCAAACTCTATAAGTGGGAGATGGTCGTCCCAACTACCTTGGAAATCTAAGACACGTGCTCTCAGCATATCCTCAAGTGTTTGGATAGTACGTTCAGCTTGTCTGTTAGTTTGCGGATGGAAAGCTGTGCTGAGGTTCACCCGTGTACCCAAGACTTTCTGAAAGGATTTTCAGAAGTTAGCTGTGAATTGGGCTCCTCTGTCGGATATAATGGACATTGGCACCCCATGAAGCCTAACAATTTCTTTGATGTACAGCTTTGCATAATCCTCAGCGGTGTAGGTTGCCTTAACTGGTAGAAAATGAGCACACTTGGTAAGCCGATCCACTATCACCCAGACGGAGTCGAACTTACGATTGGAGCGAGGTAATCCAACAATGAAATCCATGTTAATTACCTCCCACTTCCAAGTCGGAATTTCTATATCTTAGAGCAGTCCCCCAGGTTTCTGATGTTCGGTCTTTACCTGTTGGCAATTAGGACACTGAGCTACGAACTCCGCAATTGATTTCTTCATCCCATTCCACCAATACTGTTCTTTGGTATCATGATACATTTTGGTTGAGCCAGGATGGATGGAATATCTAGATTGGTGAATTTCCCTCATGATCCTCTCTCGCAATTCTGCTACATCAGGCACACACAATCGGCCTTGACACCTCAAGGTCCCATCCCCTGCGATCTCGAAAGTTGAGATCCTACCTTGCTGAATACCCTCTCTCAATCACATCAAGGTGGGGTCTTCATATTGCCGTGCTTTCACTTCAGCTACGAAAGATGATTCAGACGTGTTGGGCACAACAATACCTCCACCTTCAGAGTCTAACAATTTGACTCGCATACCGGCTAGCTGATGAAGTTCCTTGGTTAAACTTCGTTTATCTGCTTTGACGTGTGCTAAACTTCCCATTGACTTACGACTGAGGGCGTCGGCCACAACATTGGCCTTGCCCGGATGATACAATATCTCAACGTCGTAGTCTTTCAGTAATTCAAGCCAATGTCGTTGTCTCAAATTTAGCTCCCTTTGGCTGAAGATGTACTATAAACTTTTATGGTCTGTGTAGATGTCGACATGGACACCATAGAGATAGTGTCGCCACGTCTTTAAGGAATATACCACAGCAGCCAATTCTAGGTCATGGGTTGGGTAATTCTTTCATGCTTCTTCAACTGTCTCGAAGCATAAGCATTCACCTTCCCGTGCGGCATCAGTACACATCCCAAACCCATGCCGGAGGCATCACAATATGCCACATAACCCTCAGTTCCGTTGGGAAGAGCAAGGACTGGAGCGGATGTTAATCGATCTTTCAGTTCTTGAAAGCTCCGCTCACAAGTATCTGTCCAGTGAAATTTGGCAGCTTTCTAGGTCAGCTTAGTTAACGGTGCGGATATAGAAGAGAATCCTTCTACAAACCGCCTATAATATCCTGCTAACCCCAAGAAGCTACGAACTTCTGAATGGTGTAGTAGGCCTTGGCCAATTCTTGACCGCGTCGATCTTTTGAGTATCGACACTAATACCTTCATCAGATATCACATGGCCTAAGAATGCCACTGAGTTAAGTAGGTCATTTATCATCCCAAAGAGAACCAAATGAAACCCATCCTGTCGATGGATTATAAATATCATATTACTTAATAAGCAATACT
>MCJB01048493.1:0-37308 GCA_002018475.1 Nicotiana obtusifolia
TTAGCTATATGTCTCGGCCCCGGGGATACCGAATACATCTTGAAAGAGATACACGAAGGAGCTTGCGACAATCATTCGGGCTCAGATTCACTAGTGCGGAAGGTAGTCCGAGCCGGCTATTACTGGGTCGACATGGAGAAAGACGCAAAGGAGTTCATGCGCAAATGTGATAGGTGTCAAAGACATGCACCGGTCATCCACTAGCCTGCTGAAACACTGCATTCGGTTATATCACCGTTGCCATTTATGAAGTGGGGGATGGATATAGTAGGACCACTCCCTCGAGCACCAGGTAAGGCTCAGTTCATCCTTTTTACAACTGACTATTTTTCTAAGTGGGTGGAAGCACGGGCTTATGAGAAAGTCAGAGAAAAAGAGGTGATCGACTTCATATGGGATCACATCATCTGCCGATTTGGGATGCCTTCCGAGATCGTGTGCGACAATAGAAAACAGTTTGTCGGCAGCAAGATAACCAAATTCTTCGAAGACAATAAAATCAAAAGAATATTGTCGACTCCTTACCATCCCAGTGGCAACGGCCAGGCGGAATCAACCAACAAAACTATTCTTCAAAATTTGAAGAAAAGGTTAGTCGACGCCAAAGGAAGATGGAGAGAAATGTTGCCCGAAATCTTATGGGCATATCGGACAACTGAAAAAACCAGCACCGGAGCCACTCCATTCTCTTTAGTGTACGGCGCCGAAGCTTTGATACCGGTCGAGGTAGGCGAACCGAGCATCAGATTTCAGCATGCAACCGAGGAATCCAACCAAGAGGCTATGAATGTTAGCCTAGAGCTATTGGATGAGAGAAGGGAGGCTGCTTTAGTAGGAATGACAGCTCAAAAGCAGAGAATCGAGAGATACTATAATCGGAGAGCTCGACTTCGACACTTCAACACAGGGGACTTGGTGCTCAGAAGAATCACTCCCAATACTCGAGACCCTAACGAAGGAAAATTGGGACCAAACTGGGAAGGTCCCTACACTATACTGAAGGCCACCGGGAAGGGTTCCTACAAGCTAAGGACTTTGGATGGTAAACAATTGCCAAACAACTGGAATGTGAGCCACTTGAAGAGATACTACTGCTCAGGTATGTTACTCTGCCTTCTTTTTTATTTTAACTTCGTTTATCGGTACTAACCTATGCAGGACAGTTCAATATCGAACAAGCAGACACCAAACACTAAGGCTGAAAGCACGCGCTGCACTCTTTTTCCCTTCGACCGGTTTTATCCCAACTTGGGTTTTACGGCAAGGTTTTTAATGAGGAAGCCATATGTCGTGCTACCGTAGGTCAACCATATTTAATTCTAGCTACATCCATTTGTTTACTTCAATTTCGAGGGGTTAAAAAAAGATCACTAGGAATCGATGTAATGGTCAAACAGCCAGAAGAGCCGTACCCGAATAGAACGATGTAATTTGCCTCCGATCAATAAAGATGTAAGATTACTCATCAATTAACAAAATCATTTGATGCCTACATTGTGTTATCGAGCCTAAGGGCTCTTCTTATTATCTTCGCATTATCTATTATCGATATTAGTGAAAGATGTACATTGAGACCGGGGGAGGGGGATAAGACCTAACAAGGCAAACCCCAAAACCGGCACACCGGGCTAAGGCCTTATCAAAGCTAATAAAGCACAAAGGGAATTAAGACCGATCTTGGCAATCCCGATGTATGGCCAAGGCCGGATCAAATTAAAAATTCTTAATTCGATCGAAGCTCTAAAGAACAGGGCTAAGTTAAACTTGTTTGTTGAGGGTCCAAAATTTTGATAAGGCATGAACCCGATCCCTATAAGCTAAATGGTTGAAAACAGAACAAATGACATCTTGTTAAAACCAGGCCAAGGCCAAGCTAATTATCGCTTTGAACAAGGCTAAGGCCTAACCAGTTGTTAATGTATTTTGAATTTTCTACGAGGCTAAAGCCGGGCTAATTATTAATTAGTCGTTCATGATTTATGGTACTAGCTAAGGCTAGATATTTTGACACATGAAAATCAAGGAACAAACTTGAGATATATATCGAACAAATATCATCATACAAGGTGGGATAATTACATCAGTCAGGCTATAGAAAATAAAGACAACATCAATCCGAGCCGTCTTCGAATTCTTCAGGAAACATTTTCCTTCTCATTTCTTCCTCGACTTTCGATGCCTCTTCAACATCGGAGGACAGATCGAAGCCACGGGCCTGAAGCTCCTCGAGAACGGTAAGGCGAGTTTGGCATTGAGTATATTCGGTCAGCGTCTTTGATTGCTCGTGAGCTACTTCAGCATCAGCTCTATACTGAGCTATTAAACTATCGGCCTTGGCACTGGTAGCAGCAATTTCCAACTTTTCTTCCTGAAGTCGGTTGGCCAGGGCCGCCCGTTCTTGGTTGAAGGATTCAGCTTGGAGCCGATGGTATTCATTATCCCTAGTCAGGGCTTCGATTGTTTCCTAAGCTGCCGAGACTTGTCCTTGGAGAGTCGTCGTTTCTGCAGTTAGAAGCTCGTTTTGATTCTCCAACTGTTTGCTTCGGCCTTTGCCCCGCTCAGCTCGGATCGAAGCTGGTCCAATCGGCTGTCCATTTGCCCCAACCGATCAACACAAGAGGCACGTTCTTTCCTCGCTAATTTCAGATCGGCTCGGAGATTCTCCAGTTCATTTTCAAGCCGATGACGTCGTTCCCACTCTTGTGCCATTCCTTCTTTGATACGAAGGAACACTTCGTGATTAAGCACTGAAGACTGTGAAAAATTCAAACAGAAGACTTTCAGTATGGGAATGTGAACCAAAGTGTTGAATATAATCTAAGGAAAGCAGAAAAACTTACTTTGTTCAATGCTTGCTGAGATTCGTTGAGCAAGCAAGCCCAATCCATGGCGTTCATAGCAGCTCAGTCTTCTTCGGTTACCAAGCCGTGGAGGTAGCTTGCTATGCCTACTGGGGGGCCTAATGCTCGGGCATCCTCGGGGATGGCAAGGGTTATCACCCGACTCCTCTCTGGGTTCGAGCTCGGTGCGAGGAACTTATCTACTAGCTTAATACCAGCCGACTTTCCACTTGTTTCGGCTGGGGGACTCCTTCTGGGGATTTCAAGGCCGTAAGTATCGGCCGATGGCACCCCGTCGAAGAATTCCTCGAAGATCCCTGCTGTGGCCGGTACCTTGCCCGGCATATAAGTCCCAGCATCTTGGATTGTCTCCGAGAAGGAAGGAGAATGCTCCATCTCGGGAATGTCCGAAGATCTTTGTGCAACCTCTTGCACATTAGCCCGACCTTCGGCCCTTGCCTCCTTTTCGATATTGGATGCTGGGGAGGCACCGATTTCCTCCGCATCAGGCTCGGGGACTTCCAGAGGGGTTTCATCAAGTTCAGGACTCTTCGCCCCATCGGAGTCCCCACTCAGTTCGATAGCAGCATCGGGGGCTGTGATTTTACGAGCCGCCATCTTCCTCCTACTTTTCTTCTTTTCGGGCTCAGCATGGTCGGGAGCCCTTGTTCTTTTCTTTCCTCCTTCCTTCCCCGATGCGGGAAGGGGACGAGGAACTGTCCCACTAGTAATTGCCGACCTCAACTCGGCGTCCTTCGAGAGACTTGTGAAGCGTAAATTCCAGAGTATTAAGTGTTGGTACCGATTGTTCTGAGAAAGATGAATGTAAATGAAGCTTACCATGGTTCTTTGCCTCCCAGAGGCCTTTCGATATTTCCCTCCATGCCCGCTCAGAGTACGACCTCTGGGCCACGATTTTCCTGACCCAGTCCTTCAGGTCTTGGATCGCGGCCGATGCCTGAGAAACGACTGTACATGATAACATATCAGTCATACGTTGAAGAACAGTAATGAAAAAAGTCGGATAGGGAAGCACTTACGTCTCATGTTCCACCTCTCGGGGAACGGCATATCATCGGCAGGGATCAGATCAGAAGTTTTAATTCGAACAAATCGGCTCATCCAGCCCCGATCCCTGTCTTCGTCAATGCTCGAGAACGGGGCCTTACTGGCCCGGCGAGCTAATTTAATCAGCCCCCCTCGGAACATTCGGGGAATATATAACCTAAGCAGATGGTCGAGGGTAAAAGGGTGTCCCACCTCGACCTTATCCACGAAAAAACGGAAAAGATATACTATACGCCATACAGAAGGGTGTATTTGAGCTAAAGTAACCTGATACCTCCTACAAAATTCGACAATCATAGGATCTATGGGTCCTAACGTGAACGGATAAGTATATACACTGAGATACCCCTCCACGTGTGTAGTAATGGACTCGTTAGGGGAAGGAATTACTACTTCTTTATCAGTCCAATGGCAATCAGCCTTCGCCCTATCAAGGTATTTGGAGGTGATTGAACTAATATAATCTGAAACCGGTTCACCCCGACCAGGTACCGAAGATGCTTTCTCGACCTTGAAGTCGGTGCCTATGTAACATCCCACTGGCATGAAGGCCTTCAATGGAGGCTCCATAGAGGGCTCTTCAGTGCGGATGGGTTCAGCCTCTTCAACAGGCTGAGCGGGAGAAGTTTGTCTTAGAGGAACTGACTTGGAAGTTTTGGCCATTGAAATAGTAAGAAGCAAAGGAGATTAGAAGGATTTTTGATGAAGAAGATTAAAGGTTTTTTTTTTCTGCTCAAGAAGATTGAAAGAGACAAAGTAATTAATTGCGTGAAGACAAATGAACCGATCCAAAGAGGGAGGAAGTTTTTATACTTTCCCAAAAAGCGGCGGCACGAAGCACGAGGTGAGCGGCATTGAATGCACGCATTTAATGCAATAAAAAGGCATAAGGTTCTGCAAAAGGCAGGTAATGATTTCCTACATCGACGGTTGTGTGCATCACTACGCTACCGTCATACATAGGATCTTTTTGGGGATAAGCGATTTTGACAGCTGTGCTTCCGCGTCACGTTTAGCGGGAATATCGATCGCTTGGTCAAGAAGTTCAAAGGTTGATAACTCATACCGTTTTTTGTCTTTACTCTCCAATAAACGAGGGGACTATCTGTATTGGGTCGGATGCAATCGAGTAAGGTTGGGACCGGTTGTAATTTGAGACCGGGCCACCCCGGTTCGAAATTAACAAGTCGGGCATGTAGGCCGGGACAGCCGAAATGAGACAACCGATATGGTCGGCCGTGGGATATCTCGTAACAAAGGATCGGCTTCGGACCGTATATCTCGCCAATCCCGGATATCTCGCCAGGAGCAATTTCCTCAACTGTCATAGCCGTTATGCCATCATCTTGGGATATTCAATCTCGTAATTAATGGGATTTGCCTTGTAATCAGTCTTTTACTTTATTTAGGACTCTTTCATTTACCTATAAGAAGGGCATTGGCCCCCCATTGTAAGGCACAACACATCTCAGAGAGAAAAACAATATAATTCTACTGCTATTCACAACTATCTCCACTGTTCATCAAAATACTTCCCTATTTCTCATAATTCATTATCAGCTGTTGGATACTTGTGGTTTGACTGTTCTCTTTTGCTTATTATATTTTAATCTTCTACGTCATATTTTTATATTGTATCAAATTGATTCACGGATCCTTAGCACCAGGAACAAATTCAATTGTTATCCGGTTTTAAGGGTAAACAGTGATCTTTTCAAAAAAGTGCGTACAGTACTTTTGTGTTTCCAAGCTAAAGTTCTAGCACAAGAAAGTCGAAGTATATACTTTATTCGATATAAAGTCTTTTTTCTGGAAGATCCGCTATAATAATGAAAAAGATTTCTGCATATACATCCAAATCAGTCAATAATATCAGAATCTGATAAATCGGACCAAATCGATTTATTAATGGGATGCCCTAATACGATATAAAAGTTTGCTTTAGCTAATGATCCAATCAAAGGAATAATTAGAACAAGGATATTAAACTTCTTAATTTCATTATTGATTAGAAATGAATTTTCTAACATTTGACTACGTACCATTGAAGGTGTGAACAAATTAATAGTTGGAATTTTCTAACATTTGATACTAAGATCAGTCTCTCAACAAGGAGTTTAGCATCCCATGTATGATCAAATTAATAGTTGGAACGTTTCATATCTCAACCAAATTAGTAAATTCTTAAATTTTCTCGCCTAATCCGTAATGATCCAAACTGTTAAAAAATAATATAAATAATTAAATTTGATACATACATACATACATATATATATATATATATATATATATATATATATATAAACTTTATTCAACAGTTAATAAGAAAAATATTTATTTAAAGTAGTACATGAGAAAAAGAGAAAGAAAACATATGATGATTTTAACCCATAAAAAAAACATATGATTATTTTGTAATTTAATATTTAACCACACTGCAAACTTTCAATTAAGAATTCTATCAATTGAAAATTAATTTTACTTACATAATAATTTTGAGAAAAAATAATTAATCTTTTTTCTAATTAGTTAATTTAATGACTTAATTATTTATTTGGGCGTCGTGTTATATATAATTTTTGAAACTCCTTTCTACTCGACCAATATTTTTCTCTTTATACTTTGTATAATATTTAAACACATATTCAACAATTACAATATAAATTTAATTAAGTACAAACCTCATACATTCGAACAATATTTTTCCCTTTAGCAACTTATATGATATTTATAAATTACATTAAGTAATTAGAATAAAAATTTATATGTAAGTAAAAACCTCTTACTTTATATAGTAACAACATCTATCTATCTATATCTATCTATATCTATACTATATTAAAAGCACGAAAGTCTTAGCAAAATGTTATTCGTCTTTTTTACTCTTAAAAAATCGACTTTACACTAGATAAAAGTGTAATTTAAGTTGCCTTCCTAATATTTAGCAATAACATTCAATTACCATTTATGCAATTTTCCTAAAATTAGAACTTTAAAATCAAACGAATATCTTTTACTTATATTGTTTGGGAGAAATAACAGTATTACATTGCCTTAACATAAATATTGTTTGGGAGAAATAACAACATTGCATTGTTTTTTTGCTTATATTTACTTACGCCAATTTCTATGTGAAATATGTTTGAACTTATAATTCTAAGGGGAGGATACTATATATTCTTACTATTAAATTTAGATGTATGTACTTAGTTAACTATTTTTCTAACAATTAAATGTAATTTTTAAATATTATGCGAAAACATCGATGAAGAGAAAAAGATGTTATTCGAGTAAGAAGGAGTTAAAAAATTATCTCTATTTTCTATATCATTGTAAAGGCACAAATCCCGAATGCAAAAAGCCTGGTTCACTCGAAGAAAGGGGGCACATTGAGCAAGTACGAGAAATTGGCCCCGCTCCGCTTTCTTAAAAGCAAGGACCACTACAAGAGGTCAAACCAAGGATCTATGGAAGTGGGGGCTCGTCCCCGGTCAATATTGGATCAAACAATAGGGGGTCGTAGAACTGACCTTTTTTTTTATTGATTCAATACAATAGGGGAAAAGATCGTATAGTTCTCTGTCATATTTGAAATAATAATAAATGTTCGTTCCCATCCTGATGCATTCTACACTTGATCTCTCGATCATTGCTACCAATAGATGATCTAGTAAGACAAAACCTTGAACCAGGTAACTCGTCATGGGAAAGCACCTTGGTAGCTTTGTCCTCTCACAGAGCCATCGGTATCCCTGATAGAAAGAATCAAACGTCGGATGGTCCGAGTGATACCTTTTTATTCATTTGTCACACATCTGGGGATAGTATCTACCTTCTTTTATATGTCGATGATCTTTTTCTCACAGGTAATGTTCAACAGGGAATACTTGCTCTTGTTTCGTTCTTGCATGCTTATGAAAATATGAAAGACTTGGGCCTTCTCCACTACTTTCTTGGTATGTAAGTGTATCGGCAGGGGCACACTCTTATCCTTCGTCCGCAGAAATATTCCCTAGATCTCTTGCCTCATGCAGACATGCTTGATTCTCGTCCTTTGGCCACTCCTTTTACTAGTGGTACCGAGCTTTCCAAGTTGGATGTCACTTCCCTCTCTGATTCCACTTATTTCATTCTTCTATTGAATCGGCTAACTGTAACTATAAGCTACATGCCTCGAACTAGTATAAAGATTTTTCCTTTAGGGCCTTCTTTCACCTTTTGTTGGCGACCCTTAAATGTGGGTTCCAGCAATACCAGTTCAAGCCTTACCTTTTTCGTTTAGTCTGACTATTTTTCGAATTCTATATATGAATGAAAGATATGTTTTGGCAATTAGGTCTTCGGGGGTGCCCTCAGCGTCGAGCAATATGTACTAGGGTGTCCAAACATCATACATTTGCCGCCTACCTACCGTTTAGGTGGCACCAGCGAGATCCAACTAAGGTAAGGAACTTCGTGTTGTGGCTGCTCCACTCCGTTGCGTTACGGTCTCATGAACTGAACTTCGTCGCTTTCTCGCTCGCGAATCGAATTGGCGTTGTGCCGTGGGTCAGTTTCGGGGTGGGGAGCGAAGAAAGACCATAAATAAATTATTTTTTTAATTTTTATTCAATAACTCAAATATATTATTTAATAATATTTATATAATTTTTTAAAATTATATACTCATTGATATAGGTACACGCGCAAAGCGCGTACCTTAAGACAAGTACTATATTAAAAGCACGAAGACCCTTAGCAAAATGTCATTCGCCTTTTTTACCTTTCTAAAACATATTTTCTACCGGATAAAATCGTAATTTAAGTAACTTCCCTAAATTTTAGGACTTTAAAATCAACTAAAATTTTGCTTATTAAATTGTTTCTTAATTGATCTAGATACGGAGTCCTAATATTTTTGAAGTTTAAATTTACCTTACATAGTTTATTTGAATATCTTGATTTTCACAAATTATAAAATAATGAAGTAACTTCTGTGAAAGATGAATTCAAACTTACGTGAACTTGAAGCGACGGAAAAAACCTAATTTGATTTGACTAAAACATGTCCAGAGAATTATATACATATCAAATACTAAAACTTGAAGAAGAAACAGGGTATCATGATAAGATAGACTTTCGATACATGAGCAATATATTTAAGGATTGACGAGCAAACAAATTTCAAGATTCACAACTACAAAATCTCCAAAAAGAAAAGACTACTCCGAGTTAATATATATTATAGCATATGATCTAGGTTAAGACAATTAACTGCTCAGAACCGACATGCAAATTAAACTAAGTTAATATGTCCATAGTTTTTTCTCTTTTAATAATTAATTTTAAAATATAAAATATTATTTTTTATCCTATATATTTAGAATTTTTTTATATTCATTTATCAAGATACACGCGCAACACGCATAGCCACTTCTTCTTACAATTATAATTGTCCTAATAAAAGAAGAATAAATGTGAAACATATTCACGCAGAAAGTGCCGTCAACATATATAAGGAAAAGAAAACGTAATATACCTATTTCTCCCAAACAATAATTTAGAGTCCTAAATATTAAAATTTCTTACATAATTCAAATAAGGAAAAATTTAATAATTTTAGAGTTTTAAATATTAAGACTTCTTACATAATTCAAATAAGAAAAAATTTAATAATCAAATTTTAGTCGATTTTAAAATTTTAGTTATTAAGAATATCACCAGATTATGATTTTGTCTAATGTGAAATTTATTTTTTAAGGGTAAAAGTGGTGAACGATATTTCATTAAGGAATTTTGTGATTTTGATATATATTAGTCTTAGAGTATGCGTGTTGCGCATGTAACCCAATATCAGTGAGTACAAAATTTAAAAATCACACAAATATTATTAAATAATATATTTTAATTATTAAATATAAATTATAATATAGTATAAGTTCCTGAAAATAATGTATGTCAATTCTATTTAGTTAACGCGATAAGAGAAGAAATTATGCCATATTTAAGTCATCAAATGCCATATTTATAATTTTTTTCATATTGGTTATGTATTCGCCGAAGAAACCTCCAGAGAGAAGTACAAGGTGTTGATATATAATCATGTTACACAAAACAATATTTCAACCCTTCTATGACCTTCACGTTTCTCTAAGAAAATAATTTGAAAAGGCAAGCTCGAATATTGCGAGCCTAAAGAGAAATTATTGAGTTTGAGGACAATTCAAGCTCATCAAATCCATGATGGATGGTTATAAAAAAGTCCCGATTGAAGAAGAATTCGATCAAAAGCTTGATTAATATTCATTTTTTTCTTGTAAGGCTTTGCTTTAGCATGAAGATGGAGAATAGTGGCCGAAAGTCGAGAGTGAGAGAATTTACTTGTGATTTTTGGATTTGCCTCTAACTTATTAAAGTTGTGCGATTGTCTATTTTCTTAGACTAATTAGCAAAATATACGTGATATAAAGAAATTAATTTATATAGAAGATTATAAAAGCAATCTCTTCATCTATTCTAAAATTAGGTATTCGAACTCGATATATTACATTAAATGCCTTATCGTAAGTATTTTAAAAATATGATGTTTAATTAAATAGTATGGTTATGGTTAGGGGTGGGCATAAAAATATGAAAAATCGAATTTCAAATCAGACCGAATTAATTCGGTATTTCGATATTGATTTATTTGGTATTTCGGTATAATTCAGTATCAATTTTTTGATTATTCGATATTCGGTACGGTCCTCGGTAGA
Organism: Nicotiana obtusifolia; assembly: GCA_002018475.1. Classification (NCBI taxonomy): domain Eukaryota; kingdom Viridiplantae; phylum Streptophyta; class Magnoliopsida; order Solanales; family Solanaceae; genus Nicotiana; species Nicotiana obtusifolia. Next base: position 10,643 of record MCJB01048493.1, read on the forward strand.
GGTTTCGATATTTCAGTATATCAAAATACTGAATTATTTAAATCTAAGTCCACTTCTATTTCTATTTTCCCGCCAATAAACCTAATCTTAACACCCCAAGCCCCCTAATTCCCTTAAGGCTAAATCCCTTAGGCTTACGAATTACGCAGCAAACAGCGCTACCCTTGACATCCCTCTCTTTAAACAGCACTAAGTGATTGGTGCTTATTTATATATATCAAAACTTGGTTATTTGTAAAAGCTATTCATCTACAAAATAATATTCTCCTTTTAATTAAGCTTAAATTTAGATAATATGGGTGAGGACTTCATCTGCTCCATGAAATGACTTAGAAGAACTTTTATTAAACGCAAGACAACCGAAAAATGGCAGAAATCTGGAAATCATGTTGCCCTCAGGCCAATGCCACTTTTTGTCACGTTAGATAGAGACAGTGCGATACCGGAACCGTACCGAACCAAACAAATACCGAACCGTACCGAACTACTTTGGTACGGTGTTTGGTATGCACAATTAATATATTAAATACCGAAGTACCGTAATTCATAAATATCATACTAAACTACCGAACGCCCACCCTACTTATGGTGGATAATTAGAGAAATTATACCTACTAGTATCTATTAGAATGAGTATTTATATTTTTTACATATACTACTATATAATTGAAGGGTAAAAAGGCCGTGTACCTTTAAATTGGCATTTTGAGCTATTAATTCTTTACTTTGGTTCTTCCTACTTTTTTTTTTGTTTTGGTAAATGTATTGAGAAAGAAGCATGTAATTCTTCCTTAAAATAAAAAATTTCTCAAATAATATGATGGTGTATTTTCCTTCAAAATCAATATATTCTACAAACTATCTTATTCTATCTTAACCAATTTTTCTTATGAATAATATTTTTGATTTAAATTCTTCCTTTTTTTCTTTTTCATGGTCATAACTAATATATTTTATATATATATATATATATATATATATATATATATATATATATATAAAATTGTTATCAGTATTGATGACTCACCTTAGAACAACTTTTATTGTCTTCAACTTATTCACAATTTAATTTGGTAATATAAATAAATACCATATCTATTTTTCGTCTCTTAGTTTTTTTTAGGTCCTCTTTGACGAAACTTGAAATCAATAGTCAAATAAAAAGTTAATTTTGTTTTTTCATTGATATTATCTAGCTTTGCTTTGTTTTCTTTCCAATAAATAATTATTAATTTCCTATCACAAATAGATGATTACTATCTTTTTCAACAAGGATTACTATTTCTAAAGTAAATGATAGATACTAAATTTTAAAAATAGAAAAAATATATAATTTAATGATCAAGCTTTTAAATAAATATTAATCGTTTGAAATTTTGAGAATAACAGTATGAAAGGATAAAAAGAGACGTTGGCCTTATATGATTAAAATACAAAGGACGAAAAATACAAAAAATTGTTGTGGAGTTTCCTCGTAGGAAAACAAAATTTTCCATATACTTTTAATAGTTAGTATATAGATTATTATTACGTCTGTGTTTTATGATTTTATATGGCTTAGTTGATAAGTTTGGACTATTTGAATTTTTCCTTCTCTTTTTTAACGAACTTTAAAGTCCTAATAATTTTAAATATTAGAACTTCTTACTTAGTTCAAATAAGGAATGATTTTTAAAAAAAATGTTATAAGGAAAATGATTAAATTATTATTTCTAATAGGAAATTAATTAAATACTATTCCTAAATATTAGAAAAATCAATTAAATGACTATCTTGTCCAATGCGAACTCTATTTTAAAAGGGTAAAAAAGGTGAATGATATTTGACTAAGGACCTTCGTACTTGTAATTTAACTAGTTTTTACGCACGTGCGTTGCACGTAAATCTCCCGTCCATTATTTATATGAAAGAATATATAATTATAATGAATAAGATATTATTTACAAGAAACATTATCATATCATAAAGTAATGACATGGAAAAAATGCAACTATCATTTGAATGTTGGAATCAATGTTACTCCCATTAACATAATACTTGAATTCAAAATGATTGGATGTCGTTTCAACGGTAAAGGTAATAAATTTAGTTAAGCCACATAGTATTTATGTCGTATCTTACCTAATACTTGATGTTTTTAGTGTATGTTCCTTCTATCACTTGGGTCGTTCAATCATCATTCATCACCAAAACTCTTGTTACTGTCATATTGATATCTCTTGAAAGTCCATATATAATTGTTAGTGTGAGAAAACTTATTGTGTTATTATTTAGGTTTGTGCTTCATTTATTGTCATTGCAAAATAAAAGTGTATTTGAAAGAATATCCTTTATTCACTTGGAGGCTAAAGTTTATTTGGAAATATGGGATTATTGCCAAAACTTCTACCTGCCATCCTTGTAAATTATGTAAGCCATTTGAGAGATCTAATTTTTTAGTAACATGGTGGATGCATTTTTCGTCAAAATCAATCATCTCTTAAAGACTTTGCTTTTACCTAGTTTGAAATAGATATCTTTTTGAGCAGCATCAGCAAAGCATCATTGGGCTCTTTATCTTATTGACGATCCTACATGTATAAATATAGAATAAAACACGTGATCAATGACATGAGACCACTGTTAATATACACGGTACATATACAAGATATGAACATGTACATCATGACAATAGAAGTCATCTCAAAACGGTCATAACTGTATCACGATCTCTGCCTTTTTATTATTCTTATCCCACATAAACAAAGTTGAAATTAGAACTGCTATAATTATAATTTGAAAGGAATCCGTCGTGATTCTAAAGCATAAAGTTAAGCCATTATATGCGTATACGGATAAAATCGAGCTCGTGTGCATTCTAATCTTCGATAAGATAAGCCAGGCTCGAGATATGGTAATAAGGGACTGAAATCGAGTCAAAATCCCACTGGGCTAGAACCCATGGGTATGACGCCTGCCTTCGAACATATTAAGGCCATGATACCGGAATTGGTCCTAGCCTTGAACGACTTCGTAGAACAATGTCAAACAATCCAGCATAACCAACAGAAAGCTGAAATATCCGTGACCGGCCGAATGTTACGGCCGAAATCTCGGCACGTATCAATAAGGAACCGGCAATCAGCGAATCAGAAGATTTTTTACCTTTTATAGAGTTGTAACTAAAATAGGACTCCCCTAATATATAAAAGGAGGTCTAACAATTCATTTGACACATTGTAACACGCACTCAAAAGCAATACATTATTATTTTTCTCTGTCTTTAAGCTCTTGTTCTTTTTCATCCATACCCGTCTTTGTGAGCTCAGTTCGAGAATGGCTATTTCACTATGGCTGAAACTATCCAAACTCGTGTGGGTTTGAATTTATTTCGTCTTTGTTTATTCAATAGCAACTTAATTAATTGCTTTGTATCAAGTTAATCTGCGTATCCTTAAACTCACATACAAATTTAATTGTTATCCGATTTTGAGGGTAAATAGTTTGGCTCCCACCGTAGGGCTAAGGATAATAGCGGTAATTTGATATAAATTCCCGTAACACGCCCTATTTTACACCTGCTCTTTGAAGTGTCTTTGATTCCAGGTTAACATCGAAATGTCAAACCCACAGTCTGCCCCTCTAAATGCGGATGCAGAGTCCAACCACCATGGGTAGAACAACAATGCAACACCCAGTAATGTGGTACCCCTAGTCGATCTCGGTGGAGTTCCGGTGGCAGATCCCATTGACGCCACTTTACATTTGGCCATCAACACAATTTTTCCTACCGACCCCGAGAACAGCATATGCGGGGAAGTCAGATCAATTGCCCAGAATATGCGCGCGGCGAAAATGATGGGATCAACTTGCGAGTGATCTTCAAAATTTTACTGGCTCAACAGGCAGTGATAGCCCAGTTGTAGAACCAAAGCCGAGCGCCGAGTAGGGTTGAGCCCGAGCCATCCCGGGAAGTCATCCGCAGAAATGAACCGATCACGGAGAGGCCGAATGAAAATAAATCGGAGACTAACCCCGAGATCATAAAAATGCTCGAGGAATTGACAAAACAGATAGAATCGGGGGAGAAGAAAATCAAAGTCAATGACAAAAAGGTGAAAACTTACAATTCCAGGGTCGATCAAATCCCAGGAGCACCTCCGATATTGAAGGGCCTGGAATCCAAAAAGTTTGTCCAAAAACCTTTTCCTCAGAGCGCAGCGCTGAAGCGGATCCCAAAAGAGTTCTGCATGCCCGAGATTCCTAAATACAACCGAACGACTGACCCAAATGAGCATATGAGCTCCTACACATGCGCCATCAAAGGGAACGACTTGGAGGATGACGAGATCGAGTCTGTCCTGCTGAAAAAGTTCGGGGAAACTCTACCCAAGGGAGCTATAATATGGTATCATAACCTACCTCCTAATTCTATTGACTCGTTTGCTATGCTTGCAGATTCATTCGTAAAAGCACACGCCGGGGCTATCAAGGTCGAGACTAGGAAATCAGACATTTTCAAAGTGAAGCAGAGGGATAATGAGATGCTCAGGGAATTCGTGTCCCAGTTTCAAATGGAACAGATGGACTTGCCTCCGGTCGCAGATGATTGGGCCGTTCAGGCCTTCACACAGGGACTCAATGTTTGAAGCTTGTTGGCTTCACAGTAGTTGAAGCAAAATCTAGTGGAGTACCCCGGCTGTTGCCTGGGCCGACGTGCATAATCGGTATCAATCAAAAATAAGGGTCGAAGACGATCAACTCGGGGGCCCTTCCCGGTCCAGTTATCCCGTCAGATCATTGATAGAGTCAAGAGAGCCATTGATCGTGAACCAAGGTCGAACAGGGATTAGTATCAACCATACAATGGAGACCGAAGAGGTAGTGGATCTGGGTAAAACCCCGTGAAAAGTGAAAGAATAAGTGATCCAGGTCAATAAAACCGGGGGCTTATGAGCAAAAACAATTTCGACAGGCCCATCGGGCCGAAAGAAGCGCCAAGGCTATCGGAGTACAATTTTAACGTCGCCGCCGCCGCCATCGTATCCGCCATCGGATGTATCAAAGACACCAAATGGCCTCGACCTCTACAATCTGATCCAGCCCAAAAGGATCCTAACCTAATTTGCAAATACCATGGCACTCACGGTCACAGGACAGAAGATTGCCGACAATTAAGAGAGGAAGTAGCCCGGCTATTAAACAACGGGCATCTCCGAGAGTTCTTGAGTGATCGGGCCAAGAACCACTTTAGGAACGGAGATTCTGGTAAACAGATTGAACAGGAGGAGCCTCAGCATGTCTTTAACATGATCATCAGTGGGGTCGATGTTCCCTAGGGGCCGATGCTGAAGCGCACCAAAATATCTATCACAAGGGAAAAACAGACTGGGGATTACATTCCGGACGGAACCTTATCTTTCAACGATGAAGACGCTAAGGGGATCATGCAGCCCCACGATGATGCACTGGTAATATCGGTACTCATAAATAAATCTCGAGTTAACGTGTGTTAATTTATCTAGGTAGCTTGGCCAACATCATCAAATCGAGGGTCGTGGAATAGCTCGGCCTACAGGATCAGATCGTGCATGCGGTCCAAGTTCTAAACGGGTTCAACATGGCATGTGAGACTACTAAAGGGGAAATAACGTTACCGGTGAACACCGCCGGGACCATTCAGGAAACAAAGTTCTATGTGATTGAGGGGGACATAAGGTACAATGCTCTATTCGGAAGACCATGGATTCACAACATGAGGGTGGTACCCTCAATGCTGCACCAGGTGTTGAAGTTCCCGACGCCGGAAAGAATAAAAATAATTTACGGGGAACAACCGGCTGCTAAAGAGATGTTTGCGGTCGACGAGGTAGTCTCGATATCAACACTTTCGGCACCAAAGGAGCTGGGTCCGGTCACCAAGGGAGAAACCAAATAGCAACTACTGACACCAGCTCCATCCCAATCAGAGAACCAGGAGATGGGTGAGGACGACGATTACGGGGTCCCCAGGTCTTTCGTAGCTCCCGATGATTCTGACGCCACCAAATCGACGGCCAAGGAACTAGAGCAAGTCGTACTGATCGAACACTTGCCCGATTGAAAGGTATACCTGGGCACGGGTTTGAATCCCGAGCTCAGGAAAAAACTCATTCAATTTCTTATAGCTAACGAAGATTGTTTTGTTTGGTCCCACCTTGATATGACAGGGATCCCACCGGAAATAACCACTCACATGCTAAGCTTGGACCCGTAGTTCCACCAGATCAAGCAGAAAAGGAGACCCCAGTCCGAGGTCAAATATGATTTCATCAAGGACGACGTATCTAAACTCCTTAAAATAGGGTCCATCCAGGAGGTAAAATATCCGGACTGGTTAGCAAATGTAGTAGTCCCCAAAAAGGAGAACAAATTAAGAATGTGTGTACATTATAAAGATTAGAATAAATCATGTTCGAAGGACTCTTTCCCTATGCCAAACATCGATCGCATAATCGATGCAACGGCCGGTCACGAGATCCTCAGTTTTCTCCACGCTTATTCCGGGTACAATCAAATTCGGATGGACTCGGTGATCAAGAAAAAACTTCCTTCATCACCAAATATGGCACCTACTGCTATAATGTGATGCTGTTCGGACTAAAAAATGACGGCGCCACTTACCAACGCCTAGTAAATCGGATGTTCAAAGAGCAAATAGGAAAATCAATGGAAGTTTACATTGACGATATGTTGGTTAATTCCCTACGAGAGAGGACCATTTGAAACATTTGCTGGAAACTTTCAGCATATTGAAGAAATACAATATGAAGTTGAACCCGGAAAAATGTGCATTTGGAGTCGGGTCCGGTAAACGCGTACCCAGTAAGTATCTAGCCTAACCTCGGAGAAGTAGTAACGAGGGATCGACATCGATATTTACTAGAGGTCCAAATAAATAACATGATAATTCATAACAGATATGAAGTGCATAGCAATAGTGGAGTAAACCTGAAATTTTAAAATTTTCCAATTATTTCCTTTAAAGTATAAATTTTTCGATCTTGTAATCTACCTTAATAGCTCAGAAAATGCCAATTGTCAATACCAAATAAATAAGGGATACTACAAAAAAGCCGGGCATTAGTGGAAGGTTTATCTCGTGAACATTCGGACTACTAGCGATATAACGTACGATTCTGCCGAGGTCGTTCGGCCTGATCCGGAATAATGTGTACACTGCCGAGGGACGAGCGGCACGATCTATTGATGCATATATACTGTCGAGGCGTTCAGCCTGCTCCACATGAAAAAGGAAGAAAGTTACCTAATTACGAGACACGTGTTTACAACACAGTACATGAGCTCATCACGAATATAATCTTTATGCTTCTCAAATAACTCGCCCACAACTTAAAGTGTTAGGGCTCGGCCAATTATGCATACATTTATCTCTATATCAAATTCAATTATAAATTTAATTAATTAAGCTAGCAGAATGAGTGCAAATAATTCAATTATACATGATCAAGTCCTAAGTCTACTTGGACATAAACATGCTTTAGCTACGTATGGACTCTCCTCACCTCATGAGTATGTAGCGCCCACAACTAGTTTCATATAACAATAAATATCACCTAGGGGTAATTTCCCCCTCACAAGGTTAGACAGGAGACTTACCTCACTTCGAAGTTCCATAATTTACTCCAAGGCCTCTCTAACACCTCAAACTAGTGCCCGTCGATCCAAAACTATTCAAACAACGTACAAACCACTCAAAATATATTCTAATACCCATTTTCAAACAAATTCCCAACTCCACTCGAAAAGTCGATGAAGACAACCCTTGGGCCCACGTACTCGGATTTCAAAATTTTTAAAAGATAAACCTTACCCATAACACCACGAACTCAAATATATAATTTATTCTCAATTCCACATCCAATTTCGTGGTCAAAATCCAAAAATACCAAATTCTAGATTTTCTACCAAAAACCCCACAATTTCTACTAATTTCTATGTTTGAATCCTTATACAAACCATGTATTTAACTTGTAATAGGTGGGAATCACTTACCTTGTGTTGCTTGATGAAAATCTCACCTTGAAACTCTACAAAATCACCGCAACCAAGTGAAAATGAAAGAAAATGGGCAAAACCCGTTCTTAAAAGAACGCTCTACCCAGCGACCTCTCGCACCTGCGGCCACTCGACCGTTTATGTAGTTCCGCAAGTGCGGCCAACATACCGCTTCTACGGTCACCCTTTAGCCCCCTGCCTTCTGCAGAGTCGCACCTGCGACCAAGAAATCGCTTCTGCGATCCCGCAGGTGCGGCACAAACCTCGCACCTGCGCCTCCAGCCTGCCTCACTCCCTACCGCTTATGTGACCACTGTGCCGTTTCTACGGTCATGCAAATGCGGGAAAATCTTCGCATCTGCGACCACTGCCAGCCCCTTCACATTTCGCTTCTACGAGCTCAACCTCGCTTCTGCGACCAAGACATCGCAGAAGCGATTACACCAGCTGCAGCATTTCTTAAGTCTAAAAATCAATATGTTAACCATACGGAATCCACCCGAGGCCCTCGGGATCTTAACCAAATATACCAACACGTCCCAAAATGCAATACGAACTTAGTCGAAGCCTTAAACCACATCAAAGCAACATCAAAATCATGAATCGCGCCTCGAATCAAACTTATAAATTTTCAAATTTCCAAATTCTATATCTTGTGCCGAAACATATCAAATCAATCCGGAATGACTTCAAATTTCGCACGAGTCACAAATGACATAACAAAACTATCCAAGGCTCGAAACCCTGAAAGGACATTAATAACATCAAAACCCACTTCAAACCAAACTTATGAAATTTTTAAACCTTTAAAATGCCAACCTTATATAATAAATGCCGGAAAGCTCCCGGATGATCCAATACTCAACCCGAACATACGCCCAAATCTGAAATCATCATACGAACCTATTGGAACTTTCGAATCCTGATTCTGAGATCCTTTACTTAAAAGTCAAATCTTAGCAAATTCTTCCAACTTAATGTTTCCCAAATTAGAATTTTCTTTCCAAATTAATCCCGAACTTCTCGAAATTCAATTCCGACCACACGTACAAGTTATAATACCTGAAGTGAAGCTACTTAAGGCCTCAAACCGCCGAACGACATGCTAGAGCTCAAAACGACCGTTCGGGTCATTACAGACGAATAGTTATACCTATACTTGGCAGTATCAGAGATAGCGGTAAGTGAAGTCCTGGTCCGAGAGGAGAAAGGTACGCAATTTCTAATTTACTATGTTAGCAGGGCTCTTGGTGAGGCCGAAACTAGGTACGTTCATCTAGAAAGCTGGTTCTCACTTTGCTAAGTGCATCTAGGAAGCTAAAACCATACTTCCAATGTCACCCCATATGTGTTGTAACCACTTATCTATTCAGGAATGTAATGCATAAACCCGAGCTCTCGGGATGGTTGGCCAAATGGGCCGTAGAGATCAGTGGGTACGACATCGAATATCGGCCTTGGACCGCCATTAAGTCTCAAATTTTGGCAGACTTTGTGGCTGACTTTAAACTGGCCCTAATACCCGAGGTCGAAAGAGAGTTGTTGTTGAACTCGGGGACCTCTTCGGGAATCTGGACCCTCTTTACGGATGGCGCCTCGAACGCGAAGGGGTCAGGACTTGGAATTGTATTGAAACCGCCAGCAGGTAATATAGTTAGACAATCTATCAAGACTGTAAAATTAACTAACAATGAAGCCGAGTATGAGGCCATGATTGCAGGTCTTGAACAGGCCAAAAGCTTGGGGGTAGAGGTGGTCGAAGCTAAGTGTGATTCCCTCCTTGTGGTGAACCAAGTTAATGGGACATTCAAAGTCAGAGAGGAACGAATGCAAAGGTACCTGGATAAACTGCAGGTAACGTTACATCGGTTCAAAGAATGGACTCTACAACACGTGCCTCGGGATCAAAATAGCGAGGCCGATGCCCTTACTAACTTGGGATCGTCGATCGATGACGACGAGTTCAACTCGGGAGCAGTCATGCAACTCATGATATTGGTAGTGGAAGAAGGTCACGCCGAGATAAACTCAACGAGCCTGACTTAGGGCTGGAGAAACAAATATATAGAATATCTAAAGACCGGAAAACTACCTTCGGACCAAAAAGAATCGAGGAATCTGCGTACGAAGGCGTCCCGGTTCAGCCTGTTCGAAGACGGTACATTATTCAGGAGAATGTTCGATGGCCCACCCGCAATATGTCTAGGACATGGAGACACTGAGTATGTTCTGAGGGAAATCCATGAAGGCACCTGCGAAAATCATTCGGGCGCCAAATCATTAGTTCAGAAAATAATTAGAGCCGACTACTATTGGATCGATATGGAAAAGGACGCGAAGGAGTTCGTACGAAAATGCGACGGGCGTCAGAGGCATGCTCCGATGATTCATCAACCCAGGGAGCTACTACATTTGGTCTTGTCTCCCCGTCCATTCATGAAATGGGGAATGGACATCGTCGGCCCCCTTCCATGGGCACCTGATAAGGCTCAATTTATATTATTTATGACTAACTATTTTCCTAAATAGGTGGGAAGCCCGAGTGTTTGAGAAAGTCAGGGAAAAGAAAGTCATTAATTTCATCTGGGACCACATAATATGTCGGTTCGGAATGCTGAGATCGTGTGTGACAATGGGAAGCAGTTCATCGGCAGCAAAGTAAGCAAGTTTCTCGAGGGTCATGAGATCAAAAGAATCCTGTCGACACCCTATCACCCAAGTGGGAACGGGCAAGCGGAGTCCACGAACAAAATCATACTCCAAAGCCTCAGAAAAAGATTGACCGACGCCAAAGGAAAATGGAAAGAAATCTTGCCCGAAGTCCTATGGGCTTACCGTACGACCTTGAAGTTCAGTACCGGGGCTATCCCGTTCTCGTTGGTTTACGAAGCTAAAGCCTAATACCGGTCGAAGTAAGAGATCTGTGTCTCATGTTCCAATATGCAATCGAAGAATCAACAACGAGGCCATGAATACAAGCCTGGAACCGTTGGATGAAAGGTGTGAAGCCGCCCTCGTCCGGATGGTAGCCCAAAAACAACGGATCGAGAGGTATTACATAGAAGATCCAACCTTCGACACTTCAGTGTCGGGGACCTGGTGTTGAGGAAGGTCACATTAAACACCTGAAACCCGAACGAAGGAAAGCTGGGATCGAACTGGGAAGGTTCGTATCAAATTATCGAGATCACCGGAAAAGGGTCGTACAAACTCGGAGCAATGAACGGTGAACAACTACCGAACAACTGGAATGTAACTCACTTGGAATGATATTACTGCTAAGGTACGACCCCATTTACTTCTATTATTTACCTACATTTTGGACTAACGCTTGCAGTTAGCCGTCAAAGAATGATACAATTTTTTAGGCTAGAAAGCACGCGTTGCACTCTTTTTTCCTTGAACCGATTTTGTCGAAATGGGTTTTATGCCAAGGTTTTTAACGAGGCAACAATGGATCGTGCTAACTTAGAATCAAAGACTGGCTGTCAACAGTATTCGAGGCTTTTCTATGGTCGACCTCGAACTCTAGGGGGCATCACCCTTGGAAAATGATATTGGCAAGGAAAGAAACTTTGTGCTCGAATAGTCTTGGCTCGATCGATAGGATTTACTGTAAGGGCCAAACGATCGAATGGACCGTGCCCACATGGACCACCCGAGCCCGGAAACAAAGCTTAAACAACACATGTGTAACTTTGTATATTACGCACAAAATTGAAAGGAAGTCTACCTTGCGGATAAATATTTTTCCCCTTGAAATTTTTTCTTTCTTACATTTGATCTCCCGAAGACATCGAGCCCAAGGGCCACCTCACTGGGGGACTACCGCCCAAGGTAGGTTCGGACATCCTGAGATAATAAAGTCGGGGGGCACAAAGCTTATTTGGCAATACTAGAACTTTAAAGGCTACGGCCACCCCCATTCGGGAACGGTTATCTCGGTTAAGCCCGGATGACTCGGGGTGACAAGCCCACTAGGCAACACCTGAATTAGAAAGGCTATGGCGTATTAAAACGGCTCGAAGACGTTCGAGACCCGTAACAATAAACATGGCCTTCAAAATTTCTAAACCGTTTCAAAAGGCTACCCTCGACAAATTATAATCTAAAAAATTCTAAGTACTTTGGGGAAAGCTTTGAGTCATACCAATCCCCCACGAGTCTTAAACAAAATAATATCGAGATCAAGGCCTGTTCAAACCTCCGAACAAGACCTAATTATTACGTGCTAAGGCATTCGATATCTTCGCAATCATGAAGAAAAAAGTGAAAGGAAACGAGCTTAAAAACTGTCGAAGGGAAAAAACAGAGCCTTTTATATATATATATATATATATATATATATATATATATGAAAAGATCTTTACAAAGGCCAAATGAGCTTGACAAAAAAATACAAAAGTATAAAAACAAAGAAAAATATACAAGGCACTTAAACGGCTTGGTCTCCACCGGAGCCCGCCTCGTCACTGGGACCATCAGAGTCTTCTCCGTCCCCGGATCCGTCTGAACCCTCGGAGTCTTCTTCGTCCTCAGGATACGCTAGTTTCTTGGCCTCGGCTTCAAGACCCTTAGTAGTTTCGACCTCAGCCAACAAATCAAAACCTCGAGCATGAACTTCCTCGAGAGCCTCCCTTCGGGACTGCCACTTTACATATTTGACGATATCTTTCAGTCGGTCCTGGGCTGCCTCGACATTGGCCTTATATTGCCACCATTTCGTTGGCATCAGCTTTGGTCACTTCAACCACCGACTTGGCCGCCTTAAGCTCCTTGGCAAGGGTCTCTCGATCAGAAACAACTGAGCTTAGCTGAGCTCCTCAATCTTCTGGGATCGTGCCTCAGCCTTCTCCCTTGTCGCTCGAAGTTGGACCTCCCCTGAGGTCAACTGCGCCCAGGCAGTCTCCTTTTCCGAGGCTAGCAGTCCATCCTGCCTCTCCACTCTTCGGCCTTGACCTTGACTGCATCCATCTCGGCTTAGAGTTGGTCGATCCGATCAATCTTCTGTTGAACTTGCAGGTTTTGACCATTAGACACCGTGTCTAGCTCATCGTCACTAACTTAAAAATTTTTTACCTGTTCAACCAGGTTGGCGTTTTCTTTCCGAGCCGCTTCCAACTCAGCTCGAAGGCTCTTAGCCTCTCCTTCACGATGCTCACTAAGAAGTTTGTGCGTGTCTCTCTTCTCAGTAAGCTCTCTGATTTCGGCTTCAAGCTGGTTAAACTCATCCCGGTATCGGAGGAAAGTTTCATGGTGAAGCACCTAGGCCTACAAATACGAAGAAAAATATTAGGATTATCAATGAATTAAGTCAAGTATAAAAGGAGAAATTGAAATCATCGAGAGTTATCTAGAGTTACCCGGTTCAGCACCTATTGTGCTTCGTTGAGCAGGTAGGGCGCGTCTACCTCATTCATTTTGGCTTGGTCTTCCTCGGTCACCAGGCACCAGAGGTAACTGGCCACCCCTAGGGGGGTGGAAAAACCCGGGCATCCTTTGGAATGGTAATGACCATGGACCGTTTCTGATCAAGATCCACACTCGGGGCATAGAACTGGTTGACCAATTTCAGGCTCGAGTTAGGCCCGCTTGCCCCCGAGGTCGGGCGCTTCCTCGGTACCTCTACGTCACCCAATCCGGTGAAGTCTCCCGTGGCAGTGGAATCCGTGCCATCAAAAAAGCAGTGGAGGGGGTCGTCCGCTCTGTGGACCCCCTCGTTGGGATGCTCTTTCACCGTTTGAGCCTCGTTATATATGGACTCGCTGATGTCTCTTACACCGAGTGCCTCCTTCGGGGCATTAACCGCATCTCGGGAAGCCTCGGCGCCGGTCTCCTCGTCGACCTCCTTGGCTTAAGGTAGATCGGCCTCACGGATCTCTAGTTCAGTGGCCTCCTGCGTTTCGAGCTGTGCCGGCTCACAGGCTACTAGAACAAAAGGTTCTTCTTCTTCGGATTCGTCCCTCGGCCGATAGAGCGAATCCGAAATTGGTGCTCGGGCGCTGGTGCTTTCTTTTGACTTGCGCACCAGCCTTCTCCTTGTTTTCTTTTTCTCCGAGCTCGGGGAACTTGGAGCCCTCTTTCTTTTCTTCTCTTCGGCCTATCTCGGAGCAAGGGACTCGGTAGGTAAGTCCTCGCCACCGGCTGGAGATCTCAGCTCGACATCCTTAGATAAACCTGTAAAAAGAAGTAAAGGGAGTAAGGGCTTAAAGTTAAAAGAGGAACCTTAAGACTACCTACTCGGGAAAGAAGTCTCAGCATGGGAACGGGCCTCCCAACGGCCCTTCGAGAGCTTGCTCCACGAGACCCACTCCTTGAGTCGAAGGACAATATTTGGGACCCGAGCGACGGCTGGACCACCACAAAACACCAATAAGAAAAAGAGAAGTAAGTGTAAAATCGACATTTGAAAGTACATCGTACTTACGTGAGGTATTCCACTTCTCGGGGAATGGCCTACACTCGGCTGGGATTAAGTCCGAAGTCCTCACTCGGACAAAACGGCCTTGCCAGCCCCGATCCCGCTCCTCATCAATTCTTGAGAATAGGGCTTTACTGGCCCACTGCATAAGCTTTATTAGTCCTCCCAGAAGATTCGGGGATTGTATAAGCGTAGAAGATGGTCGATGGTGAACGAGCACCCATCAATTTTATTCACAAAGAACCGAAGGAGGATCACGATCCTCTAGAGCGATGGGTGAATCTGGCCTAGGCACATGTTGTACCTTCTGCAAAAATCCAATATGACTAGATCCACTAGGCCCAATGTAAAGGGATAAATGTAAACACTTAGGTATCCCTTGACATGGGTGGCAACCGGTTCATCGGGGTCATGGACCACTATGTCCTTATCAGCTAAGTTGCAGTCTTTTCGGACCGTAGGGAGGATCTCTTCGGTGATCGAGCAGATATATCTCAAGACCTCCTCACACCGGCCTTGTACGAAGGAAGACTTTTCGACCTTGAAATCGACGATGACCGAGCATCCCCTGAGGATGAACATTTTCAAAGAGGGTTCAGGTACTTTTTCATCGACGGCAGCGCGCGAAACGGTCTCCTCGGCTTCAGTAGCCGGTGGCGAAGTAGAAGGATTTTATTTCTGGAGAACGATTAAGGAAGTTTTTGCCATTTCTTTAAAAATAGAGGAAAGTCTGAAAAAGGTGAAGAAAGAAAGGAAGATTGAAGGATTAGACTTGTTGGCTTGAGATGAAGATGGGTAAAAATTCTTGTAAAGAGACTCGAATAACCGGGGTAAAAGTGCTAAAGAGTGTTGAAATCTTAAAGGTACGAGGGTAGAAGATTTGAATATAAAGTTAAAATGAACAAAAGAGAGGGTATTTATAGTAGTTTAGCGGCGTTTGGCATCCAGGGACGGCCGACCGGGGGTTGACATGCATTCATTAAGACTTGACCGACGAGACATTCCGGTTGTTTTGTCGTTTCTGTCACGGTATATCGAAGTAAGAATCAGAAGCTCATGTCGTTTCTCGTTGTTTACTCTCCGAAAAACGAGGGGCTATCTGTATACGGGTTAAATCGAGCTCATGGTGCATCCTAGCCTTCGACAAGATAAGCCAAGATCGAGATATGGCAATATGGGACCGAAATCGAGTCAACGTCCCACTGGGCTAGAACCCCGGGGCATGACGCCTGTCTTCGAAGATATCGATGCCATGATCCCGGAATCACTCCTAGCCTCGAACGACTTCGAAGAACATTGTCAGACAATCCAGCATGGGCAATAGAAGGTTGAAATATCTATAACCGGTCGAATGTTACGGCGGAAATCTCGGCAAATATCGATAAGGAACCGGCAATCAGCGAATTAGAAGATTTTTTTTACCTTTTATAGAGTTGTACCTGAAATAGGACTCTCCTACTATATAGGGGGAGGGGTCTAACAATTCATTTGACATTATAACACGCACTCAAAAGTAATACATTATTATCTTTCTCTGTCTTTAAGCTCTTGTTCTTTTTCATCCATACCGGTCTTTGTGAGTTCGGTTCGAGAGTGGCTATTTCACTAAGGCTGAAACTATCCAATTCGTGTGGTTTGAATTTATTTCGTGTTTGTTTATTCAGTAGCAACTTAATTTATTGCTTTGAATCAAGTAAATCCGCGTATTTTTATAATCACTTACAAATTTAATTGTTATCCGATTTTGAAGGTAAACAATACGATAGTATTGATTTGATATGGTTTTGTAAAATTTACTCGTGAAATAATTTCTGTTAGTTTAAATACTTTTCTTCTGGTATGTTGTTTCAACTTTTTCTCCATCTCAAATTCATATTCCTTTCACAATTTTACTTCATAGTCCAAGTCCTGATATTTTAATTTTATTCCAAATCAAATTCTTGTTTGAAGGAATAACATAAAGTTTATCTGACGTGGAGTCATAGATACAGAGTCTTAATTGATTTTAGATTCCAAAGGTTGTATTGCAACAGTTACGATGCAGCATTTGAAGGAAGAATATTGCTGTCCAAAAAGAAGCTACAATACGGAGCATCAATTATACAAGAAGAAGCAGGATAATGGTAAAGTCCCAAAAGAATTTGACCCCAAATCAAAAAGTCCCAAAAGAATTTGACCCCAAATCAATTTTGTAAATTCGGTGTATGTATAATTTAAATAGGAGAAGAATTTCAACCTTAGACAATTTACAATTATATTTTAAAATTATATATATATATTTAAAGTTATAAAAATTATATTAATATTTCAAAAATATTTTAGTCTTTCAATATTTAATATAAATTATTCCTACTTTTGTAATAATATATATAGTTGTGGTTTATTTCCGTATCTCTCTGGACAAATGAAAGGATAACATCTTAGAAATCCGTAACCCTAACAAAAACAAATATAACTTTTAGGCTGTCCTCTCTAGTGCCAAACCCTATCACTGCCCCCACTCTCTTTCTCTCTCAACGCAATTTTGGTTTTGCTATTTTCTCCTAACGTTTTTCTTTGCAGACGCTCCATACCCTAACCCTAATCCCCGAAGGAGCTCAACCATCTTCAACGATCCAAAAAGGTAATTGGTTCTTTCTTCAAAATGAATGATTTTTTTTTTTTTTTTTTTGCGTACTGAATCGGAATTTCCTCCTGCTTTTGTGGCTTAGATCTGTGCGTTTCAGGTAGAGCAGTAGTAGGGAATAATGGGAGACACAAAGGAGAACGATGCTTACGAGGAGGAGCTTCTCGACTACGAAGAAGATGACGAAAAAGCCCCTGATTCCATCTCCGCTAAAGTTAGCGGCGAGTCCGCCAAGAAGTGAGCTTTACTCTTCACGTCTGAATTTTCTGTTCCGTTGGTTGTTCTTAAATGTGTGCTGTTTCTGGTGTTCATATATACACACACGTATTATATGTATTACTCCCTCCCTCCCAACCGGAAAAAGCACCTGTTTTTGGTGTTTATAGCACGCAGTTAGCATGCAGACATTGAAACATGTTGTGTAAAACAAATCTTGGTAAACCAAGAAGCTTAAAGTTAAATTGTTTAAATTGTTTCCAATATAGAAAGATAGATGTCTATCCTTTTTCGAAAGACTATAAAAGAAAAGTTTGCCACATAAAATAGGACATAGTGAGTGTGTGTATATATATGGGGTCTTGCTAACATACTACCTTAACATGCTACATGCTAGCAAGAATTCGGAAATCTCCTCCTTCTTGTCGTTTTATCTCATAAAATTAACTCCCGTTCTCTTTTTCAATCTCTCCCATTTTAGCGGAAAAACAAAACAACCTTTTTGTAATTTGCAGTATGGGAGATGTTTTCTCTTTAAGCAGAGAATTTTCTTTTAGCAATGACTTCTGCAATTGAAAGCCATCTGGGGTTAGAAACTGATGGAATATGGGTTTTGCGATACTTAAAATGGGTGCTTTTCTGTACTCATTTGCTGGGTGAAAAAAATAATTGAAGATGGAATATGGGTTTTGCACGCTTAAAATTTTCTGTAATATTAAACAGAGTTAGATTTTGGTTGTCTGCTGCCGATACTGTGCATTCTTGAAGTAATAATTGTTACTGTTTCTTCTTATAGTATTGATAATAGCTTTCTTTCTATCTCCTATATATGATAAAATCTTAAAAATATACGTTCTTTCTCCAATTTTTTTACTCTACAAATGGATGCTATAATAAAATTCCATCTCCAAAAGAGAAAGGGATACAATTTTCTTTCACCACGCCATTAAATCCCATGGTCAAATTGCTGCGGATGGAATAAAAATTAGAAGAGCTATTCTGGGTTTTGGCCTTTGATTCAATCGTTTATGTATTTATGCTTTGATTTCTGCATGAACGATGGAAAGAAGGAAAGGGCACAAAGAGGGGGGAAGGAGAATCAGGTGTTCTTTTGTGTGAAAAGATAAAAATTTCCCCTATTAATGAAAATGCAATGGTATTTATTGGAAAAATAAAAATGGGTACCTTGCTAACATACTACATGAAAAGGTAATACGTTAGCAAGACCCACATATATATATATGTGTGTGTGTATATATATAATGATTCATCAGTTTTGACATTTCTGTAAGTGTGCTTATATATTTGCTTGACCATTTTTTGGATATTTTTTTTCCCGAGCTTGGATTGTGTTCTATGGAATATAATATAATGGGTAGATGCATAGGAATGTTTGTATTTATATAGCTGATCTGAACTAGTTTGGTATTGATGCATAGTTTTAGTTTAGTAGTGCAACAACAACAAAAACAATAAACCCTTTGTAATCCTAGATGTGGGGTAGGGGCAGGGAGTGTGTACGCAGACCTTACCCTACTCTAAGAAGGTAGAGGGACTGTTTCCGGTAGACCCTCGGCTCAAGAAAGATTAAAGGGTATGTTAGTTTAGTAGTGTAGCTATTGTAATTACACTCTTGACTAAGTTTGGAATTCTTTATTTTTCTCAATGCAGGGGTTATGTTGGCATTCACAGTTCTGGATTCAGAGACTTTCTGCTAAAGCCAGAGCTATTGCGGGCTATTGTGGATTCAGGGTTTGAGCATCCGTCTGAAGGCAAGTCATCTCATATGTGGGCACTTTATTTTACAGAAAATGTTTTTCTTAGTTGTCGTTGTATTGTATTGTTAATTTGGGTTGCTGCTCGTGAGAACATTTTCCTCCTGTTTTACCATCTTTACCCTGAATAGATAAGAAGATATACAAGTAGATACCGGTTGAGCTGTCAATATGGCCCCACGTGGGCTTTAGCATGGCCGGCCCACTATTTTCATGGACCTTAAAATGATCAGCCCAGCCTAGTCCTACGTGGGCTGTGGGCCCCACTGGCTGGCCCGTCATTTTAAAAATATATATTTAAAATGTAGGTTCTAACCTAAACAATGCAACATAATATATATATAAAAATGAAAAAATATCTTGTTGTACTGAATGTTTCTGCAAAACTTAACAACTTTTGACACTGTTTCAATAGATCACAATAAAACACTGAGGGAGGATAATATTCTATTCATTAAACGTCAAAGCTCAAAACAAACTACTCAAAGAACTTCCATGGGGACTTATGACATATCCAACACCATCATGTCATCTTTATTTTCATCTACATCTAAAATTCCATATGCAATGCTAATTAATTAAACATTAAGAAATACTTTTTTTAAGAACTAATAGTATTTAAAATCACATTAAAATTTTTACCAATTTGAGTTTGGGAAAAGCAGTGCCACCAATTTCAGAGTAGTAACATGTGTTGGGACATTTCCATGAAGGATGCAACTTATATACTTGGTGAGAACATGCCCATCAGTGTAGAGTGTTGTTTCCAGTACTACTATAGTAATATGAATAAATCTTAGGACTTTAATCTTTTAATATGATGAGATTAATAAACTTTTAAGTTTGGGCTACTCTTTTTATTGTTTTTATTCCCTATTTTCCTTTAATTTTATACTTCTAATTAAATATTTGTTAGGCCCACAGATGGCCCAGGCCAGCGGCCCAGCCTCAATCAAGCCTCACGGGTCGCGGGCTTACTTGGGCCGGGCTTAAAAGCCTCGGTTTTAAATGGGCTCCAAAAATCTTAGCCCAATACTTCTAAATCATGGGTTGGGTTGGGCCAACCACGGGCCAAGCCCATGTTGATGGTTTTAGATACCGGTGGTGTCAGTTTCAGGGTGCCGTTATTGGTTCCTGTAAATATAGCTAAACAACTTTACCCTAATGCGTGAGCAAAGACTTTGATAACTTATAACTCAAAACTTAATTTTGCAAAGACTCTTTGGCTGATAATCCTTTCTTTGATCATAACAGTGGTGTATCCGCTACTATTCTTATTTTTTCTGATAGTGTTGCTTTTTATGTGCCTTAGATTTGGATGTTAAGGTGCTTATGCAAGTCGGTGGTAGAAAGTACATGCGATTTTGAGTTATTTATTTAGTTATTTATCATTGTATAAGTATGGTGAAAACTATTACGACTAGCTTCTACTGGAACAAGTCTTATACTCATCTTCTTCATTTATGAAGTTGAAGTATCTACTTACTACAAATGTACTGGAGTTAACAACAATTTGGACATGATCTTCTGAAGAACCACCATTAGCAAGAAAAGATCGCGAATTGTAATAGTATTCTAGAACTGATAAAAATATGAATTCATTTGTGTGAATTCAAGTCCTGCCGAGCAATATAGGCTTCGTGTTGGGCCTGCATTCAACTTAATGAATTTTTGGTAGGTTAACAGTCTTGAGTTGAATCATCTAATTTAAAGTTGTGAGGGCAGTCATGTTATCTCATCCTTTGCATTGAAGCATATAGCTTTTACCAAAGCAAGCTTGGTGGGTGTAAAAGAAATTCCATTCGGAAGTTCTGGAATGTGGTGTTTTTATTTTTTGATCAGTATATATATCTTTTTAGATATTGCTGAATGTGGAGATTTTAGTTCTATCTTTTTCTTATATATTTTCGATTCGCTTTTCAATTTTCTTGTTATGCTGTTCCTTGTCTTTTAGGTAGTTAATGATGATTTCTTTCTATCTTCTGTTTTCAGGTAAATCATCACTATCACTACTATTTTGGAGGTGTACAGTGATAAACTTTTTTGAACTGAAACTGAGGTCTCCTTGGCTCCAATTTATTTGGTTTTTCATCAGTGCAACATGAGTGTATTCCACAAGCAATCCTAGGCATGGATGTTATTTGTCAAGCTAAATCTGGAATGGGCAAAACTGCTGTTTTTGTTCTTTCAACTCTGCAACAGATTGAACCTGTTGCTGGTCAGGTTGCTGCCATGGTTCTATGTCACACAAGGGAATTGGCTTATCAGGTATGTATTGAAATTATGAAATATGCAACTTTTGTTTCAGAATTTCTTCTGCTTGCCAATCTATGCTAAGTTAAAGATATTTTTGTGTGGGGTTATTTGGTTGCTGCAGATCTGTCATGAATTTGAGAGGTTCAGCACGTATTTGCCTGATATCAAGGTTGCTGTTTTCTATGGTGGTGTCAATATCAAACTTCACAAGGAGCTTCTGAAGAATGAATGCCCTCATATAGTTGTTGGAACTCCTGGAAGAATACTTGCATTGGCTAGAGACAAGGACCTGTCTTTGAGGAACGTGAGGCATTTTATACTGGATGAATGCGACAAAATGCTTGAATCACTTGGTATGTATAAATAAATAAATTCTATGTTGCTCGGACTCTCTGAAAATATCTCAGTGTGTGTGTCGGATCCTCCAAAAGTAGTGTATTTTTGGGGGATCCAACATGGGTATGGCAGCATTTTGGAGAGTCCGCGCAACATATAGGATGTATTGGCTAGATACTGTAATTCATGATTCCTGTTGCTAACTTGACATGTTCTATCTTTCAGTAGCTCTTTTGCTGATTTACCTGTGTTTTGTTCAGACATGAGAAGAGATGTGCAGACAATCTTCAAGATGACTCCTCATGACAAGCAAGTAATGATGTTTTCAGCAACACTCAGCAAAGAGATTCGCCCTGTTTGCAAGAAATTTATGCAAGATGTAATGCCCTGTGCCAAGTTCTTCAATTTAGAAGTCTACCGATTTTTCCATAATTTCAGCTTTCTGCAGGAGATAAGTTGTATCTGGTCAAAGCATAGTTTATAAGGGAGCTCAAGGATGAGGAATTATTAGAGTCGAGTAGTTGAGCGGGAAATCTGATAACTGCACTAAGCTTTTAGTTCGCTTGTTTTTGTGCCTATTTATCTTTCCATTTTTCATTTTGCTTGTGAGATAATCGAAAAGATCGAGGTTTGGGGAAGATCTATAGTGGATATGGAGTAAAATGGGTGGGGTTGATGGTTGCAGCTTTATGGTGGTTTTCGCTTGTTTTTGTACCTATTTATCTTTCCATTTTTCGTTTTGCTTGTGAGATAGTCGAAAAGATCAAGGTTTGGGGAAGATCTATAGTGGAAATGGAGTAAAATGGGTGGGGTTGATGGTTGCAGCTTTACAGTGGTTTTCTCTCAGCACTGTAAGAATACATGTTTAGCAACGTTGGGAAATCGTTGGTGTGCTTTTACACTATCTGCAAGGAGAAAATTCAGAAAAATGGACTGGAATCTTGATTCGGGGGGATCTTCATCCTATTCATTTCGTACTGGATACCATTAGCTTCACGGAGCTCCTAATATGCTTTGGTATGACATTTATTCCTTTCAGCCAATGGAAATTTATGTAGATGACGAGGCCAAGTTGACCCTTCATGGACTTGTACAGGTACATCTTTGGGACCTGGACAATGGTACACCATTTCTTAAAATTAGTCGTCTTCTTACCTTGTTTCTATTTCATGACAGCACTACATCAAATTGAGCGAAACGGAGAAGAACCGGAAGCTGAATGACTTGCTGGATGCTTTGGACTTCAATCAGGTTGTTATATTTGTCAAGAGCGTGAGCAGAGCAGCACAGCTGAACAAGTTGCTTGTTGAGTGCAATTTTCCATCTATCTGCATCCACTCTGGCATGACTCAGGAAGAGAGGTCTGTATAGCTATTATTTCAAGAACTCTCCACTTTATCTGCTTATGCACATAGGGATGTACTTAATTTTCGTTAAACCCAAAAGATCCCTGTACTTAATTGCATTTAAAGCATTCTCTACATCGAGCAACATCATAATCCCTTTCATGTAAAACCTAGTTAAGACAAGAAAATCTCAGTCATCATAGACTTGCAACATATCATGTAACTTCCACATTTAGCCGAAAAATAAAAAGCATTAGTATATAAAAGCATACACATCCTCAAAATCTTTCCTATAAAAATCTACTTTGGTTGAACTGGTAAACTTCAGCTTCACAGGTGGAACAGTGGAAGAGAAAAAAAAAAGTAAAAACTGAGTACTTGAACCTTGCGACCATTAACCCAAATCTGCACATCTAAGAGAATGATATGAATTTCATCAAAAAAGATGAAATATGAGCAAGCCTCGTACACAGAGTTGAAAAGAAAGAAGTTGCTAAATAAATAATACCTACAGAGCTATTTTCGAGGTCCAGTTTATTAACAATGCTAAATTGCTAATTAAGATTATATGGGGAAGTTAAGATGTATCTTGATATCTGTTCAACAAGATGTATGTGATTAAAAATTCAGTGTTATCAAAGGCGAAAAGCGCAAAAAAGCTCTAAGATCTGTTGGGGTTTTAAGCACAAAGAGCAAATAGAGTGGGCTTTAATGAAAAAAGGCGCAACGGGAGAAAAAGTAAAAGTATGTATGTAGTTGAAGACTAATCATTATAAGCATGAATACCAAATATATAGACAAAGAAATTGAAAAAAATGCACGATAAAGTGAAATATCAATTGTTTAAGGTCGCTTTTTCAGGATTACGCTCATTGGAAAGGAAAAGTATGCCTTAGAGCTTTGATGCGACACTAAAGCGCCATAAAGCGAGGCGAAGCACTCAACATGTTTTGAGCCTCGCTTCAGGGCTTAAGCGCGCCTTTGACAACACAGGATTGAATATCTGATAGCCTGCTTTATTGGTGTTCCACTTTTTTCTAACTCTTCCCTTGTGAAGTGATTAAAACTTGCAAATATCTTCTTTAATTTTTCATCACTATTGCTTGTATCGAAGTTGAGTTGAATCAGAAGGCTGCAAGCACTTAATTTTCTTATTAATTTGTACATGATGTAAGTTTAATACATAACTTGTCTCTGTTGAGTAGATTGACTCGCTACAAGAATTTCAAGGAGGGGCACAAGAGAATTCTTGTTGCAACTGATTTGGTTGGCAGGGGCATTGACATTGAAAGGGTTAACATCGTTATTAACTATGACATGCCAGATTCCGCAGACACTTATCTTCACAGAGTAATTCCCATCTTTTGGGTTCTTTGGCCTTTGGTGTTTTAATTTCTACATCTTATGCAGGTACTCATAATTATCTTAAATTTATAAATGTATAGGTTGGTAGAGCTGGTAGGTTTGGAACTAAAGGTCTTGCCATCACATTTGTATCGTCTGCATCAGATTCTGATGTTCTTAACCAGGTTAGGGACCTTTGATATTTATCCTCTTATATTGTATTCTTGTGTTCCTATTATTCTGAGTTCTTGTGTTTTACTAATTATAGGTTCAGGAGAGGTTCGAAGTGGATATAAAAGAGCTTCCGGAGCAGATTGATACTTCTACATACAGTATGCCATTATTTGATGCTTGCTTAAGCATTATAGCATTAATGTTTGCTTTAATTTCTTGGGATGTTTGTTGCTTTACTCTCGTCATATTATGGAAGCAAGTGCAGAATGTCTTTTGGTATATATAGTCCTTAGGAGCTAATCTATCAATGTAAGAAGCTTTTGAAACTTTTAGTCTCTCTCTGCTTATAGGTTGAGTAAAAATTGGGAGTTATAAAGTAGAGATGAAAAATAGTCCATTATGCGAACTGCTTGGGTTGTATGGATAAGGGTTTCTGTTCTTAAAGTTGATAACTTAATTGGTTATCAATAAAATATATAAGCAACTTGATTTGCCAATCTACCATCAACTATCCATTTAGCTGACGTATTATAGTAAGGCCGTATAAAATGAATGTTCATCAAATTTACACGTAGGTTTGCTTTTTGTAGTTACTACTATAGAGAGTGGACTTAATCATGTAACTTTTGCGTGGGTTTTAAAAGCATAAGTGTAACTTCTTTAGTGAGAATTTTGAATTGAGTAGAAGAATCCTTTGCTGCACCGGATTTGGAAAATATACTGGGTATTTTGGCCCTTAACATTTTGCTAACTAAATCTGTTTCCTCGTTGGCTAATGTTGTGAAAGATCAAACCTGAGTGTCACCTTAATTGCTTTCGCTTTTGCTGGATTTATTTCTCTCCAATTTGCAATATCTTTTACTGCTTCTGATTGCTTTAGGGTGCTCAAAAACTGTTGTCTTGTATGTGCAGTGCCATCATAGATGATGAGGCCGTCCTGGAAAATATTCACGTTTATGTTCCATGAAGACAACGGAATTAAGAATGAGGTGGTTATGCTTGCTTTCGTTCAACAACCAGCGTCGTAATTTGAACACCGTCATTTGAAGAACTGGTAGCTGCCTCTATGCCTTTTAGATTGCTGTAGCCAATGGAACCCGTACTTGTCCTAGTATGTAATTGATATGACCCTTCTGCTGCCTAGTTGCTAGATCAATTCATGTCAGTTTCTAGAACCTTTACTGTAGTTAGTATTAGTTGAACCTTATTTGCTTCGAGAACTATTTTCTGCTGAGAATACAAAAAATTTCTCATATCGTTGCCCCAGCAGATGAAGCTGAATTGCCACGTGGAAGAGCTCTGTTGATAATCCGATGGATATAGTATAGTTATTAAACAAATTAAGTGGAGATCAGATCACCTTTCTAGGAAAATGCATGGTCCTCTTTAACTAGCTAGGGAGTTAAAAACTGGCTGTCTCTCATTTCATGTATTATTATCATTATTATAGCTGTTTCGCATTAGTTAGTGATGTTTGCTCTACATTGTGCATCTCTTGTGTTACAACCAGCGTCTTTAATTTTTATCAATCAAATAGCTATACGTTCGTGTTAGGTAAAAAGAAAGAAAGAAAAGAAACTGAGAGATACATTCCGTAAGAAGAAGCTATTCAAGAGGATAAGGGCAAATACGTAGGGAGATGAAAATCCAAGAGTAGAGATCAAATACGAGTGACACAGGTATCAATTATAGGAACTCTTTTAAGTGTTGATGTGAATGATGTGGGAAACAGGCAAACCAAAATTTGGCAGCTGAAGATGTATCAGTTTGACGAGGGTGGTGAAGTGAAGGGATCGTAGTTGGAATATTAGGCAGAGTATGTTGGAAATGGAGGCAAAGTCACCTTAGGAGCAATAGTTCAAGATGTGTTGGGCTGTCTCGGTACCGTTCGCGGACCGCCCTAGTCCTACGCAGACGTGAGGGGGATGGGTTTAAGGGTAGGAGGAAGGTGATCGTGGAGGGATTTGGTTTTGGTCCCCCCTTAGACCGGCCGATTAAACCTGCTAAAGGCCATCAGTCCTAACTCGGTCCTTCTTGGTCCTGCCTAATTTCTTTTTTTAAATCTAGTCGTTCCTATACAATTTTTTGCATAAATTGCTGTCGGCGGCTAGAAACACCATTTTGAACCCTTCCCC
>MCJB01048494.1:11492-38963 GCA_002018475.1 Nicotiana obtusifolia
GGGGGGGGGGGGGGGGGGGTGTGTTCTGAACATATAAACATGAATGCTATCTGCCATGGAAATAAAGCTTCTTGTCCACAAATAATTTTCTGCATATTACTGTCTGCCTCTCACACTGAATTACTTGTTCATGTGGTGTTAGCAATTTTTCTAAGATGACTGTTACCTTTTTGTGTTTTAGCAGCAATCCGCTACTTTCTAAGGGAATCCTAACGCTTGTTAAATGATTTGCAGTACACAGTAAAAAATTTGCAGTTTGCTTTAACAGTTGAACCTGACAATGCCAGAATTGCACAAAAGTTGGCATGGGCTGAGCATCAGAGAAGAGTAGGTCTTCCAACAATTCCATCAACCATTGAGGAAGAATTGGAAACTAACCCATTCATGCGGGCTGATCTTCCAGAGGTTCAGGTAACATTAGTTCTGTACAACACCTATCTTATTGCTTTTTAGAGGAGAAAAAAGAAATACTTCTGATAAAATTAGCATAGAGTTGTGTGACCTAGCCGTTAATGAAGTGAGCGAAACCATGGGAGACCAGGATTCAAATTGCAGTAGAGACAGAGGTGCTAGGTGATTTCTTTTTATTTTCTAAACCTTGATGGGTAAAGTTACCCTTGTAGGTCGGGGTTAGTAGGTATTTGGCAGAATATGCGAGATGTGCCCAAGCCCGCCCGGCACCTACCTTTATCTAAGAAAAAAGGAGAAAAATATTAGGATGGAGTCACTTCATGGGCATGAATATGAACGCGTATCTGCTACAAGTAGAGATGGCAATGGGACGGGTGCGCTCTCTTGCGGGTGGGCGTCTCAGGTTTAAACTTTCTTTTGAAGCTCCTATTTTACACCTTACCCAGTTCCATCCCATCAAAAGCAGCCCCACAAAATAACCAACCTTGTGGTTAAAACTGCAAAACTCAACTCCATGCTATCTTCTCTTCTTCCATTATATATTCAGGGAACTAAATAATTTTTTTTTATGTATCGCATCTCAAGCACAGTATTTTAATGTATAGTAGTATTTGACAACAACATCGAATTGTCTTAACTCACTAGGATTGGAAAGCGAGGTGCTATCTTTAAAATCATAAAATAGAGATGGACCGTTTTCCTCTTTTAAACTATTGTCGTTTTTAATCTTTTACTGAAAGTGATATAGTCACACTTTCATGTTCTTCAAATATGGAGTGCATCCTTGACAGGAAAACATAAAAACTTTTTGGGGGGCAGGGGCGGGGGCAGGTCTGTCTCAGGGCAAGGCAAGGAAAAAACATTAAAAAAAATGTTATGCAAGGTAGGTTTGAAGGTTTGCGGCATAACGCCACATTCACCCTGTCTTGTTTACCATTTCTGTCTGCTTGCTTTATCGAAAAAAAAAAAGAGAAGAATGAATGTCTATCTGCTTGTCTCTGTGTGCCACGAAGCCTTTTTGAACTGGGATTTCTTGCTTGCCAAACAGGAAAAGGTGGGACTCAAGTCTCCTGTTGAAGCCTTACGTGAAATCAGGCAACGAAAGGATAACTGGAAGGGCTGAATAATAACTTGAGCATGAGGTAATGCTTTTATAGTTCCTGTTTTGCATCTACAGAAAGGTGGAAATGTTACTGGCGAAATTGATGTCAACTGTGCTGAAAGTGTATACTTTTTCATTGTGATGTTGTGTCTTTAAAAATCATAACCTAAACGCTTTATTTGAAATGTATTTGAGCATGAGAGAATTCGTGACTTTCCTTGGCTTAGACTCAAATGCTGGTTAATTTCCTGTGTGTAATGATGTCATAATCTCTTGAAAATTTCAGACAGTATCACTATTCACTAACGAAGAGACTGGTCATTCCTGTATTTAGTGCGAGATTATTTGAAAGCAATTATTTCTGACGACCACGATATCAAGGTAATCAGCAACATATTCATCTGCCAAAATTATTGAATATAATAATTAAGCATCATACACGTTTGCGCGATTTCTCAAGTAGAATTATCCTCTTGGAGCCAAAGAGAAGATAATGTTGCATGTGACCAGATTTTGCTTTGCGGAAAAAAGATTTCCTCCTTTTTTCTAGCTTTTAAGTGGTTCTCTTCTACAAGTTTTATTTTGAGTGAGACTCAACCAATAATAGTTGTACGAGGCCATATTCTATACTTGGCAAGGATATTATACTGGGTCCCACATGCCTAGAAACAAAACGATGCCAAGTTCTCTCTCCTCTTCCAAGTACCAACTAATTGAGAGTTCTCAATTTTCTAATTTTACTCTTAAATTTATCTCGGCAATGCATGAGAGCAACTTAAATGTTTGGTGTGTTCGATTGGTGCTGATCAACTGCTGCCTTATAATCCTTTTTTAAGAACTGAAAATTGTTGACAAAAAGTGGATCTTAATCACATTTAAGAAGAGTTGAATATGTGGAGGTGTCCATAGTTTTGATCGGTTCCAAAGAAACAAAGTCAAATTAAACTAATTGAGAGTTTAAGTGATCTCTTTATTGTATACTTTTTTGGGTTGTTTACATGCCAAAGATTTTGATTTTTAAGAAAACATAATAGTAGGAACACTGAAGAGGAAAAAGATCAGTTCGAAGTGCTAGAAGTGGAAAAAGAGTCTAGTAATGGAGGAAGAGAATTACGAAAAATATGAGGAGAGTTGGGGGTAGGGGCAGAGAATCCTTGTGAAATGAAAATAACTAAGGAAGAAAACAAGAGGAGAGAACAAAAAAAGGTAAAAGACAAAAAAAACATAACAGTTATGGGTCCCACGCTACATTTGTCTGGCGGTGAAAGTCTGGTACAACTGACAATAGTTGAGTCTCACACCAATTCTACCTTGAAAAAGTCTAATCTGGCAAATCTTTCTAAAATGTATTTGCCATTTGTCACTTTCTTCTGCATTTCGCTCTCCTCTCTTTTCCGGAAAGTGTTTTATTTACTAGGTTGACAATTATTTCTTGAACGTTATAGCTAGGAGAAGAAACATGTCGCCTACTTTAGAATAATGACAATAACAATTTGTGATGACTCCAAGGTGTATATAGACTCATAAAGTATATTGCACGGTCATACGAGCGAATTCTTTTCTTCTCTAATTTTGAACCAATTCTACTCTTCATCTCTTTCTTTAGGTTAGTTTAATTTTAATTTTTCTTGAACAATGCCATGGGGCGAGTCTTATGAGACGGAGTATGGTCTTTTGGGCTTAACTCCTTTGGGAACTGTTCATGGGGACGTTTCACTTATTTCCTGTAAAATGCATGCTTCCCCTCTTCTTAGAGACCCTCATAGTATCCCTCTCATTTCTCAAGCAGAAAAAGTAAAAGCGATAACTAATTATATATAGCTCTATTAATCTTCAAACATAGCTAATTACCTTGGCCCTCTGTTAGGCTTCTCGAAGCAGCCTCAATTACAAACTTACAAATATTGTTTTAGAAGTTGACTGAAATGTAAACAAATTGTGCTTTAATAGGTTTTAGTTTTTTACTTTGCTTCGAAGATTGGGTTAAAATTTTAAACTAATACCTGCATTGTGAACTTTTGAAGGTATGGAGATAGCTCTAGAAGTGGGGCTATGGCTGTCTAAGGCTGGGGGATTAACCGGTTCGGTCCGTACCGATACCGGTATCCCTCCTTCCGGGTCCGGTTAGGGGTAGGGGTAAGTGATTGGGGCTATGGGGAAGGGGAAGGAGAGAGGTAGGGTACCGAAGAAAGTACCCTTAGAATCGGTCCGGTTGGTACCCTTAAGGTACCGAACCAGTACCCGTAACCTTTTCATTTTTTTAATTTAGCCATCTTTTTTACCGTTAGCCAACGGTAATTTTAAAAACAATAACCATTGGCAACAACAAAAATGATTTTGCCTCCTACCTCCTAATTTATATTGTTAACCTCTAAATTTATGAAATTATATTTTGACCTTATTTTAAAATTATAAATACCTCATCTTATTCTTTTATTCTTTTAAAAAGTATTCTTCTATCTCTCTAATTCTCTATCTATTTTTCCCTTTCTCTCTCTAAGTGCAATTCACATTTTAGCACTCAATTATTTTGCTATAACTTTTCAAGCATCAAACATCAATTAACAAAAGGACTTTGAGATCGTTGAATTTTGAAAAGGAATCGTCAAAAGAAGGAACAAAACGAGCATCCTGTGGAGCATCAAACAAACAGAGAGAAGAGTAAGAGTTCAAGGCAATATAGTTTTCTTTAAATTAATCTTCTACTAGAGGAGGGAAGGATATTGCTTACTCTCAATAGAAATAAGAAGTCAACTTTAATTGAAAGCATCACTAGTTGAGTGAAATTGGTCGTACTCTTGGAACAAGTTGCATGTTGCCTTCAATATCAATATTATGAACTGAAGTAATATTCTCGAGAAGCAAGTTTTTTATTTTCTGTCCCCTGTATCTAAAAGAGACAAGATAGATATTATGGATCTCCAGAAAATCTATACGGCAATAACATACCTCCAAATGCTTCAACTTGAGGGAAGGACCGACTAGGGGCGGATCTATATTGGGAGGGGTGGGTTCACGTGAACCCATGCTTCTGTCCCTAGACTAGGTATAGTATTTGTATTTTTCTGATTTACTTATTAAATAAGCATGTGTGAACCCATGCTCAAGTGAGCACTTTAGCTCGGTGGTAAATGAGTGCACCTTCGACCACACATACAAGTCATAATACGCATTGCGAAGCTGCTCGAAATCTTAAGTCGTTGAACGAGGCATAAATTCTTAAAATGACAAGTCGGGTCGTTACAGTACACGACCTCTGTGGGTTCCTACAGTGCCAACACATAATCTAAACATGATTTGTGGTTAAATTTCTCTACTACATGGAGAATGTACAGATAACAACAGATTATTCAACTACATAGTTCCATGGAATTTGACCAAGTCACAATTCCTACGGTGCACGCCCACACGTCCGTCACCTAGTATGTGCGTCATCTCAAAACTGATCACATATCACAAAATCCGGGGTTTTAAGAACCAGATTTTGAATTGTTACTTACCTCAAACCATGTAATTCTTTATTCTGCTATGCCTTTGCCTCGCGAATCGGCCTCCAAACGCCTCGAATCTAGTCACAAATAATTCAATTTAATCAATACAAATTATAGGAATTAATTTCATATGAAAATACTAATTTTCCAACAAAATCTAAAATTGCACTCAAAAATCGCCCGTGGGGCCCACTTCTCAGAACTCGACAAAAGTTACAAAATATGAACGCCCATTCAACCATGAGTCCAACCATACTAAATTACTAAATTCCAACATCAACTCGACCTCCAAATCGTAAATTCTTATTTTGGAATCCCTAGGCCCAATTCCTCTAATTTCACCACAAAACAGATAATCTAGTCGAAATACTCAATGATAATCCAATATTATTGACTAACAATGATCATAAGTGACTTACCTCAGATTTTCCCGTGAATTTTCTCTGAAATATTGCCTCAACCCGTATTTGGAATGTCTAAAAATGAGAAAATCTCGGACCCCTCTGTTTTTGTACACTGCCTAGAGGTTCCGCACCTGCGAAATTTTTAACCGCTTCTGCGCAACCGCTTTTTCCTCCCGCTTCTGCGCCATTCTCGATTTTGCGGACAAGAGTCTGCTTCTGCAGTCCAGTGCACTCCTAACCCAGGCCGCATCTGCGACCATGTTGTCACTTGTGCGGTCGCGCTTCTGCGACATTTCGTCCGCTTCTGCAGACCACACGCTTCTGCGATTCCAAGCTCGCTTCTGCAATCTCGCACCTGCGAGTCAATTTCCGCAGGTGTGATTACATCAAATGGCAGAAGGTTAAGTCAGAATTTGATCCGTTAACCATCAGAAACTCACCAGAGACCCTCGAGACCTCAACCAAATACACCAACAAGTCCTAAAACATCATATGAACTTAGTCGATGCCTCAAATCACATCAAACAACGCTAAAAACATGAATCATACCCCAATTCAAGCTTAATGAAACTAAGAATTTTCAACTTCTACATTCGATGTCGAAACCTACCAAATCAAGTCCGATTGACCTCAATTTTTGCACACAAATCATAAATTACATAATGGACCTAATCCAATTTCTAGAATTGGATTCCGACCCCGATATCAAAAAGTCAACTCCCCGGTCAAACTTCCAAGCTTAAATTTCTGTTTTAGCCATTTCAAGTCTAATTTAACTACGGAGTTCCAAATATTTTTCCGGGCACGCTCGTAAGTCCAAAATCACCATACGGAGCTATTGGAATCATCAAAATTCTATTCTAGAATACTTTACACATAAGTCAACCTCCGGTTAACTATTTTAACTTACCTAAGTGTTCCAATTCATTTCAAAACCTCACCAGACCCGAACCAATTATCCCGGTGTAACGACCCGGCCAGTCGTTTTGAGAGTTGTAACCTTGTTCCCCCATTTACTACTCATTTATACTTTATAGCTATTATGTGACTTGCGAGGGTAGTCAGTTCGGGTCCGGTGAGGTTTTGAAATGAATAGAGACTTTTAGCCTCCATGATGAAAACTTAAGTTGAAAAGGTTGGCCGGATGTTGACTTATGTGAAAACGACCCCAGAATAGAATTTTGATGATTCCAATAGCTCCATGTGGTGATTTTGGACTTAGGAGCGTGTCCAGATTGTTAATCGGAAGCCCGTAGTTAAATTAGGCTTGAAATGGCTAGAAATTTAAGTTTAGAAGTTTGACCGCAGAGTTGGCTTTTTGATATCGGAGTCGGAATCCGATTCTGGAAATTTGAATATGTCTATTATGTCATTTATGACTTGTGTGCAATATTTGAGGTCAATCGGACTTGATTTGATAGGTTTCGGCATCGAATGTAGAAGTTGAAAATACTTAAGTTTCTTTAAGCTTGAATTGGGGTATGATTCGTGGTTTTAGCGTTGTTTGATGTGATTTGAGGTTTCGACTAAGTTTGTATGATGTTTTAGGACTTGTGGGTGTATTTGGTTGAGGTCTCGGGGGCCTTGGGTGAGTTTCGGATGGTTAATAGACTAAATTTTGGACTTGAAACTTTACTGGAATTTTTCTGATGCACTATTTGGTTTCCTTCGGCGCATTCGCGAAGGGGAACTGGAAGCAGGCAAAGTTTTGTGCTTTGCATTTGCGAAGCAAGGCACGCGTTCGCGAAGGGGATTAGGTCAGTGTGCATCGCGAACGTGAGGAGGCTGTCGCGTTTGCGAAGAAGAGAGAGGGCTGGGGGTGGACACACGCGTTGGTCTACACATTCGCAAAGAAGGCTCTACGTTCGTGAAGGCCTGTGGGTGGTGGTCATCGCGTTTGCGAAGAGGAAATTCTAGACAGCACATTTTTGTGCTTCGCGAACACGAGGCAAGGGTCGCGTTCACAAAGAAGAAACCATTAGACAAAAACTTTAACTTCTGAAAATGCGACTTCGTCCCATTTTCATTTTTGACGAATTGGAGCTCGGGAAAAGGAGATTTTCGGGAATTTTCAGGAAAAAGAATGAGATAAGTGTTCTTAACTCAATTTTAGTCAAATTACCCGAATCCATGGTTGTTTTTAACATGTAATTGGTGATCTAAGTTGGGATTTAGAAAAACCCTCTTGGTTTAAATTGAAGATTTGAGAGTCGAGATGATGTCGGAATTTGAAAAAATTTGTATGGTTTGACTCGTGGTTGAATAGGCGTTCATATTTTGTAATTTTTGTTGGGTTCCGAGACGTGGGTCCAATGGGCGATTTTTGAGTTAAATTTCGGATTTTGTTGAATAATTAGTATTTTCATATGGAATTAATTCCATTAATTTCTATTGACTGAATCGAAATTATTATGACTAGATACGAGGCTTTCGGAGGCTAATTCACGAGGCAAAAGCATAGCGGAGTAAAGAATTTCACGGTTCAAGGTAAGTGACTTGTCTAACCTTGTGTGGGAAAAATTCTCCTAGGTGGTATTGTCATAAAAATTTATATGTGTTGAAAGTCGTGTACGCGAGGTGACGAGTGTGTACACGGGCTAAATGTGGAAAACTCTAATTTTAAATTGTATAGATCTCTGTTACATATTAATTAAATTATTTTACCCGGCTATGTTCATCTTTATTGGTCTATTTTTATATTTTAAATTTGCCTTACCTTTTTCTGTTAGTTGCTTTACCTATTTAGTTGAAGTTTTGTTTCTTTTATTCTATGCTCATTATTTGAATGTTGAATTTCTTAGTTGAATAATTATTAATATGAAGTATTTGACATTAAAAGATTGGTATTGAGGCGAAGTGTTAAATTTGTGAAATATTTCTGTTCAGTTATTCACTCCCAAATATTTTGTGAGATTTTATATTCATTGTGATTGAGTCATGGGCTCCTTATTGTAGAAATAATGTTGTTGTTGATTTACTTTGGCAAGTTAAAATATTTGGGCACTTGAGGTGCAAATTGTAATATATTTTGATATTGATACACATGCGGTAGTATAAGGTCTGGTGTTGAAACGCATGCGATGAGAATAAGGGTCGCTAGTAGGGGAACAACTAAAAGTCATGCGCTGTGATAAGGGTGACTAAAATGCGGGATGCTATTTTGGAAAAGATGATTTCTTTAAAATTAAATGTGAAGGCTCCCGCGGTGATATAAGAAAACGAGATATTGTAAATTTATTTATGATTTGGAACTACGATGCGGTACCTCGGGAGTGCCCTTGTTTATATTTCTCTATGGCTGCATTTGCCTTCGGTTATTTTGTGTTTTCCTTAAAGTTGTAAATTTCTGTTTTCCTTCCGTGAGGTGTTATTTGCCATTTTTCTATGTTGTTAAATTGTGACATACTACTTGATTTATCCCCATTGTCATTATTATTATTATTATTATTATTATTATTATTATTATTATTATATTGTTAAACTTTCCACCCTCTCTTTTATTATTCCAGCAGGGCCTGACCTGACCTCGTCACTACTCTACCGAGGTTAGGCTTGGCACTTACTGGGTACCGCTGTGGTGTACCCATACTACGATTCTGCACATCTTTTTGTGCAGATCCAGGTACTTCCTACCAGACCAGGCATCAGTGAACTAGCCGTACGCGGAGACTTCAAGGTATATCTGTCAGCGTCTGCAGACTTCGGAGTCCCCTTCTATCCTTATTATGTTGTTTTCCTTATTCTCTTTAGACTCTGATGTATAGAGACACTCACAATAAATTCAAGAAGCTTGTGACTTATATCTACCGAGTTTTTGGGAGTTGTATTATTGAATTGCAGTTTCATTTATTTAAGATTTCTATTATGTTATTCTGCATTGATAGGCTTACCTAGTCTTAGAGACTAGGTGCCATCACAACATCCTACGGAGAAAATTTGGGGTCGTGACAAGTTGGTATCATAGCCAGGTTTATAGGTGTTATGAGTCACAAGCAAGTTTAGTAGAGTCTCGTGGATCGGTACGGAGACATTTGTACTTATCTTCGGGAGACTATGGAACTGTTAGGAAAATATTCACTTCTTTGATTCCTTATCGTGCGCATTTATTGACTTTGAAATTCTAAATCATTGTCTTTCTATTCTCTCACAGATGGTGAAGACATGCACAACTGGATCCAATGATCAGAAACCAGTGCCCCCTGTTGGAGCCGCAAGAGGCCAAGGCCGAGAAAGACCACATGGTATAGCCAGAACACCTGCACGAGCTATTGCAGAGCCACCAGTAGCTCCAGTCGGAGAGCAGGCACCTGAGACGCCTGTTACTACCCCTGGACTTCAGGACTCTTGCCTAGTTTTTGAGAATGTTTGGCACTCTAGATCAGGCAGGGTTGATTCCACTTGCTCCTGCCACATCTCAGGCCGGGGCAGGAGCACAAACTCTCGCCGCCCCCACCCTAGAGCCACGGGCCCAGGTTGACTAAGCCCCAGAGGTTATACCAGTACAGCCAGTTGTCCCAGTTCGGCCCGAAGTTAGGGCGGTAGTTTTAGAGGAGGAGCAGCTCGGGCTCGAGAGGTATAAGAAGTACCCCCCTCCCACTTTCAGCGGTTTGGCTTCAGAGGATGCTCAGGGTTTTCTTGAGAAATGTCATCGTATCCTCTGTACTATGGGTATTGTGGATTGTAGTAGGGTTTCTTTCACAGAATTCCAGCTTAGAGGAGCAGCCTACCAGAGGTGGCGAGCATACGAGTTGGATAATCTGGTTGAGGTAGCTTCACTCACTTGGACTCACTTTTTAGATTATGTTCTTGAGGGAGTATGTTCCTCAGAGTCTCAAAGATGCGTGACGCGCAGAGTTTGAGTAGTTGCGCCAGGGTTCTATGACCGTGTCAGAGTATGTAGTCTGATTCAGTGATTTGGCTAGGCATGCACTAGCCTTTGTTGCTATTGTTCGAGAGCCGGTTCATCGATTTATTGAGGGGCCATCCTAGTATCAGATTCAATATGGCTCGAGAGTTGGAGATGGACATCGCATACCAGCAGGTGGTGTCAATTGCTAGGAGATTGGAGGGTATGCGGATCCGGGAGAGAGAAGAGAGGGAAGTTAAGAGACTCCGAGATTCTGGCACGTATAACAGTCCTCGTTCCCCAGCTGCACCTCGTCATGGTAGAGGCTATGTGAGTCGTCCTATTCATTCAGCATTTCCTGCTTCCACCAGTATTCCAGCTACTCCCAGACCTCAGATTCCATATTATGCACCGCTAATGTCTACTGTACCTCCTGCATGGGGTGCTTTCAGCGGTCAGTTCAGTCGATCAGACCAAAGCTGATTTATTATTGCTCAGTATGGTGGATTTTGATATTATATTGTGCATGGATTGGTTGTCGCCCTATCACGCTATCCTTGATTGTTATGCCAAGACGGTGACGTTGGCTATGCTAGGTCTACTGCGGCTAGAGTGGAGAGGTACCTTAGATTATGTTCCTAGCAGGGTTGTTTCATTTCTTAAGGCTCAATGAATGGTTGAGAGGGGGGGTGTGATGCGTATCTGGCCTATGTGATAGATGTTAGTGTTGATACTCCCACCGTGGAGTCAGTCCGGTAGTAAGGGACTTTCCCGATGTATTTCCAGCGGATCTTCCGGGTATGCCACCCGATAGGGATATTGATTTTGGCATTGATTTGTTACCAGACACTCAGCCCATTTCTATTCCACCATATCATATGGCCCTAGAAGAATGAAGGAATTAAAAGAGCAATTACAGGAGTTGCTTGACAAGGGTTTTGTTCAGCCCAGTGTAGCACCTTGGGGTGCTCCTGTCTTATTTGTGAAGAAGAAGGATGATTATGTGTATTGATTACCGCCAGTTGAACAAGGTTACAGTAAAGAACAGGTATCCATTGCCACGTATTGATAACCTATTTGATCAGCTTCAGGGTGCTAGGTGTTCTCTAAGATTGACTTGCATTCAAGCTATCATCAGTTGAAGATTCGGGAGCCAGATATCCCGAAGACTGCTTTCAGGGCTCGGTATGGTCATTATGAATTCCTTGTGATGTC
Source organism: Nicotiana obtusifolia (assembly GCA_002018475.1). NCBI lineage: Eukaryota > Viridiplantae > Streptophyta > Magnoliopsida > Solanales > Solanaceae > Nicotiana > Nicotiana obtusifolia. The sequence continues at coordinate 22,962 of MCJB01048494.1, forward strand.
TTTTGGGCTGACCAACGCCCCAGTAGCATTTATGCACTTGATGAACAGTGTATTTCAGCCATATCTTGATTCTTTCATTATTGTATTTATTGACGATATTCTAGCCTGGAGTCGAGAGGATCATGAGCAGCACCAGAGGACTGTGCTTCAGACCTTGAGAGAAAAGAAGTTATATACAAAATTTTCAAAGTGTGATTTCTGGCTTGACTCAGTGGAATTCTTGGGTCATATAGTTTCGTGCAAGGGGATCAAGGTAGATCCGAAGAAGATTGAGGTAGTGCAGAGTTAGTCCAAACCGTCCTCAGCTACGGAGATCCAGAGTTTTCTTGGTTTGGTAGGGTATTATCGCCGATTTGTAGAGGGTTTCTCTTCTATTGCTGCATCTATGACCAAATTGACCTAGATGGGTGCTCTGTGCAGATGGACCGAGGAATGTGAGGAGAGCTTTCAAAATCTCAAGATAGTTTTGACTACAACCCCAGTATTGGTGTTGCCCACAGGTTCAGGGTCTTATACTGTGTATTGTGATGCGTCGCGTGTTGGTCGCGGCGCAGTGTTGATGCAAGATGGTAGGGTGATTGCCTATGTGTACAGACAGTAAAAGGTACATGAGAAGAATTATCCGGTCCACGATCTTGAGTTAGCAGCTATTGTTCATGCCTTGAAGATTTGGCGGCATTATTTGCACCATTTCCATTGTGAGGTATACACCGATCACCAGAGTCTACAATATCTGTTTAAACAAAAGGATCTTAACTTGCAGCAACAGAGGTGGTTGGAGTTGCTCAAGGATTATGATATCACCATTCTCTATCATCTTGGGAAGGCCAATGTGGTGGCCGATACCTTGAGTCGTAAGGCGGAGAGTTTGGGCAGCTTAGCAAATTTACCGGTAGTGGAGAGGCCGTTAGCCTTGGATGTTCAGGCCTTACCCAACAAGTTGTAGATTAGATATTTCCGAGCCTAGCCAAGTTTTGGCTTGTGTGGTTTCTCAGTCTTCTTTTTATGATCGTATCAAAGAGCGTCAGTATGATAACCCCATCTGCTTGTCCTTAAGGACACAGTTCAGCACAGTGATGCCAAGGAAGTCATTATTGGAGATGATGGTACAGGCTATGTGTACCCAATGTAGATGGCTTGCGTGAGTTGATTCTCCAGGAAGCTCACAGTTTGTAGTACTCTATTCATCCGGGTTCTACAAAGATGTCTCAGGACTTGAAACATCATTATTGGTGGAGGCGGATGAAAAAAGACATAGTGGAATAAATAGCTTGGTGCCTAAATTATCAGCAGGTGAAGTATGAGCATCACCAACCGGGTGGATTGCTTCAGAAGTTAGAGATTCCAGAATGGAAATGGGAGCGGATCACTATGGATTTTGTTGTTGGGCTCCCACGGACTTAGAGGAAGTTCGATGCAGTTTGGGTGATTGTGGATAGATTGACCAAGTCAGCTCATTTCATTCCTGTGGTTACCACTTACTCTTCAGAGCAGGTGGCTCAGGTTTACATTCGCGAGATTGTCAGGCTTCATGGCGTATCAGCATCTATCATCTCTGACCGGGGTACGCAGTTCAGGATTCTGGAGAGCCGTACAACGTGAGTTAGGTACTCGGGTAGAGTTGAGTACAACATTTCTCCCTCAGATGGACGGACAGTCTGAGCGGACTATTCAGATATTGTAGGATATGCTTCATGCATGTGTGATGGATTTTGGGGGTGCTTGGGATCAGTTCTTGCCATTTGCAGAGTTTGCTTACAACAACAGCGACCGATCGAGCATTCAGATGGCTCGTATGAGGCCTTATATGGGAGGCGGTGCCGGTCTCCATTGGGTTGGTTCGAGCCGGGCGAGGCTAGGCTATTGGCACAGATTTGGTTCAAGATGCTTTGAAAAAGGTTAAATTGATTCAAGATCGACTTCGTACAGTCCAATCTAGACAGAAGAGTTATGCGGATCGGAAGGTTCGTGATGTTGTATTCATGGTTGGTGAGCAGGTCTTGCTTCAGGTTTTGCCCACGAAAGGTGTTATGAGATTCGGGAAGAAGGGCAAGTTGAGCCCTAGGTATATCGGACCTTTTGAGATTCTAGGAAGAATTGGAGAGGTGGCTTACAGACTTGCACCACCACCTAGTCTCTCTGCAGTTTATCCAGTGTTTCATGTTTCCATGCTCCGGAAGTATCACGGCGATCCGTCTCATGTGTTAGATTTCAGCTCAGTCCAGTTGGACAAGGATCTATCTTATGTTGAGGAGCAAGTGGCCATTTTGGACAGACAGGGTAGAAAGTTGAGATCGAGGAGCATCCTTTCAGTAAAAGTACAATGGAGGGGTCATCCGGTCGAGGAGGCGACTTAGGAGACCGAGCATGATATGCGCAGCTGTTATCCTCATCTTTTCACCACTCCAGTTATAAGTCTAAACCCGTTCGAGGACGAACGTTTGTTTAAGATGCGAGGGATGTAACGACCTGGCCGGTCGTTTTGAGAGTTGTAACCATGTTCCTCCATTTACTGCTCATTTTGTACTTTATAACTGTTATGTGACTTGCTGGGATAGTCACTTTGGGCTAGGTGAGGTTTTGAAATGAATTGAGATACTTAGTCTCTAAGATGAAAACTTAAGTTGAAAAGGTTGACCGGATGTTGACTTATGTGAAAACGACCGCGAAATAGAATTTTGATGATTCCAATAACTCTATGTGGTGATTTTTGACTTAGGAGCATGTCCGGATTGTTATTCGGAAGTCCGTAGTTAAATTAGGCTTGAAATGGCTAAAATTGAAATCTAAGTTTGAAAGTTTGACCGGGGAGTTGGCTTTTTAATATTGGGGTTGGAATCTCATTCTGAAAATTTGAATAGGTCTGTTATGTCATTAATGACTTGTGTGAAAAATTTGAGGTCAATCGGACTTGATTTGATAGGTTTCGGCATCGAATGTAAAAATTGAAAATTCTTAAGTTTCATTAAGCTTGAATTGGGGTATGATTCGTGGTTTTAGCATTGTTTGATGTGATTTGAGGTTTCGACTAAGTTAGTATGATATCTAGGACTTGTTGGTGTATTTGGTTGAGGTCCCAGGGGCCTCGGGTGAGTTTCGGATGGTTAACGGACTAAATTTTGTACTTGGAACTTTGCTGGAATTTTTCTGATGCACTACCTGGTTTCCTTCATCGCGTTCACGAGAGGGATCTCGCGTTCGCGAAGGGGAACTGGAGGTAGGCAATGTTTTTTTCTTCGCGTTCGCGAAGACTATCAGGTCAGTGTGCATCACGAACGCGAGGACGCGTTTGCGAAGAAGAGAGAGGGCTGGGGGTGGACACGCGCGTTGGCCTACGCGTTTGCGAAGAAGGCTCCACGTTCGTGAAGGCCTGTGGGCAGTGGTCATCGCGTTCGCATGTGAGCCTTCGCGTTCGCGAAGCGGAAATTTTGGGTGGCACATTTTTGTGCTTTGCGAACGCGAGGCAAAGGTCGCGTTCGCGAAGCGGAAATTTTGGGTGGCACATTTTTGTGCTTTGCGAACGCGAGGCAAAGGTCACGTTCGCGAAGAAGAAACCACCGGACAGAAACTTTTTGTTCTGAAAATGGGACTTCGTCCCATTTTTCATTTTTGACGAATTGGAGCTCGGGAAGAGACGATTTTCGGTGGATTTCAAGGAAAAGAACGGGGTAAGTGTTCTTAACTCAATTATGGACAAATTACCCGAATCTATGTTTATTTTTAACATTTAATTGGTGATTTAAGTTGGAAGATTTAGAAAAACCCTTTTGGTTTAAATTGAAGATTTGAGGGTCGAGGTGATGTCGGAATTTGGAAAAATTTATATGGATGGACTCGTGGTTGAATGGACATTCATATTTTGTAACTTTTGTCGGGTTCCGAGATGTGGGTCCCACGGGCAATTTTTGAGTTAATTTTTGGATTTTGTTGAAACATTAGTATTTTTATATAGAATTAATTCCATTAATTTCTATTGACTGAATCAAAATTATTATGACTAGATACGAGGCTTTCGGAAGAGGCAAAAGTATAGCGGAGTAAAGAATTTCACGGTTCAAGGTAAGTGACTTGTCTAACCTTGTGGGAAAAATTCCCCTAAGATTGGTATTGTCATAAAAATTTGTATGTGTTGAAAGTCGTGTACACGAGGTGACGAGTGTGTACACGGGCTAAATGTGGAAAACTCTGATTTTAAATTGTGTAGATCTCTGTTACATATTAATTAAATTATTTTACCCGGTTATGTTCATCATCATTGGTCTATTTTTATATTTTAAATTTGCCTTACCTTTTTCTGTTAGTTGCTTTACCTGTTTAGTTGAAGCTTTATTTCTTTTATTCTGTGCTCATTATTTGAATGTTGAATTTCTTAGTTGAATAATTATTAAATGAAGTATTTGACATTAAAAGATTGGTATTGAGGCGAAGTGTTAAATTTGTGAAATATTTCTGTTGAGTTATTCACTCCCAAATATTTTGTGAGATTTTGTATTCATTGTGATTGAGTCATGGGCTCCTTAATGTGGAAATAATGTTGTTGTTGATTTATTTTGGCAAGTTGAAATATTTGGGCACTTGAGGTGCAAATTGGAATATATTTTGATATTGATACACATGTGGTAGTATAAGGTCTGGGTGTTGAAACGCATGCGATGAGAATAAGCGTGGCTTGACATGCGTGCTTAGTAGGGGAACTACTAGAAGTCATGCGGTATGATAAGGGTAGCTAAAACGCAGGATGCTATTTCAGGAAAAATGATTTCTTTAAAATTAAATGTGAAGGCTACCGCGATGATATAAGGAAATGAGATATTATGAATTTATTTATGATTTGGAACTACGAGGCGGTACCTCGGGAATGCCCTTGTTTATATTTCTCTATAGCTGCATTTGCCTTCAGTTATTTTGTGTTTTCCTTAAAGTTGTAAATTTCTGTTTTCCTTCCATGATGTGTTATTTGCCCTTTTTCTGTGCAGTTAAATTGTGGCATACTACTTAATTCATCCCCATTGTCATTATTATTATTATATTGTTAAACTTTTCATCCTCTGTTTTACTATTCCAGTAGGGCCTGACCTGACCTCGTCACTACTCTACCGAGGATAGGCTTGGCACTTACTAGGTACCGCTGCGGTATATTCATACTATGCTTCTGCACATCTTTTTGTGCAGATCCAGGTACTTCCTACCAGACCAGCCATCAGTGAACTAGCCGTACGTGGAAACTTCAAGGTATATCTACCGACGTCCGCAGAACTCGGAGTTCCCTTCTATCCTTATTATGTTGTTTTTCTTATTCTCTTTAGACTCTGATGTATAGAGATACCCTGAATAAATTCTTAAAATCTTGTGACTTATTTCTACCGGAATTTTGGGAGTTGTATTATTTGAATTGCAGTTTTATTTATTTCAGATTTCTATTATGTTATTCCGCATTGGTAGGCTTACCTAGTCTTAGAAACTAGGCGCCATCACGACATTCTATGGAGGGAATTTCGGGTCGTGACACCCCGCAAGTCAACATAACAACTGTAAAGCACAACTTGAGCAGTAAATGGGGGAACGAGGCTGTAATACTCAAAACGACCAGCCAGGTCGTTACATAGTTATGATAGTTTTTGAAGTATGAAAACTCGTCGAGGACGTAAATAATGCTAATAATATTAATTAAGGTTTACTCGTCAACTTGGGTCATTGTAAAAAATTTATATTGTCAAATCATATATTTATCTAAAGATAATGGTATATCATGCTCTTAAAATCCTGGATACGCCTCTAGGACCAACATCAATTTTCAAATGTTTTAGTAACCGAGAACCTTGAATAGATATATGTTCAAGAAGATGGCAGTTGGAGAGAAAAACGTTGACCACTTGAGTATCAACGTAAACCGTGTTCAAAGCCAACAACACTTTGAGAGAAAAACTGAAAGGGGGAAGGTATATATATATATATATATATATATATATATATATATATATATATATATGTGTGTGTGTGTGTGTGTGTGTATAAAAGGCTTCTGACTTTCTTTGATGACACAAATTTGAGCCACTTATCAATTTCACATTTAAAACTACTTGAAAAGGAAAAGAGACACTGAATTCTTCTAAAGGAAAACGGTTGTGCAAACGCAATATATAACTCATGTTACGAAGTCCTTTCTTTCTTGAAAAAAGGGTGCGTCGTACTCAATGAACTTTTAAACGTTAAAGTTAAGACGAATGGCATTCGTGCCATTGATCGACTTGGCATACAACTTGTGAGTGTTGCTTCTTTAATTTTAATGTTAACTAAGAAATAATTGATATAAGAACTTTCTCCGGCAATTCTCTAAGTCTATCCTCCTTCACTACATAGATCAGATAGCAGTTGTTATTTTGCTGGCTGGTTTTCGGATACGTGCTTCCAATATCAATTAATACAAAAAATATGGTATAAATGTAATTACTAAAATCTATGTGTATTCTATCAATATAATTATCGGTTTCTCAAAGATGTAATGAAGGAAAATATTTTATTTTTAAATCTCTGAATGATCTCTACAAGTCTTGATTTCCTCTATAGATTTAACACGATAAAATAAACTACTAATACCCTATTTATAATAGAACGAAACTTATTTCAACTAGAAACAGAAAGCCTATTCCTATATTAATTATGACTACAAATCCTATTTAGACAAGAATTAAATAACTTTGCAAATACCAAATCCTAAATAATTAAGGTATTCTACTACAACTTTGAATTAGTTTTTCAACATTGTCCCGTAATTCAAAGTTGTATGTTGTGTGTTAGAACACTTCTCTCCAACTTTTACCTCTTGCTGAAGCACATGTCTCCATTCCTCGCTGATGTACTTTGCCACTAACAACCAATTTTGTTGAAGCACTTGTCCTCAATTCTTGTTGATGCACTTGGTCACCAACACCCTATTTTTGTTGAAGCACCTATCTTTTATTCCCTTTGGTGCACTTTTGTCACCAACACTCAATTTTGTTGACGCACCTGTCTTTAACTTTCGTTGATGCACTTTGTCACCAACACTTAATTTTGTTGAAGCACCTGTCTCCAACTCCCGTTGATGTACTTTGTCACCAACTGTTAATGCACTTTGTCACCAACACCCAATTTTGTTGAAGCACCTGTCTCCAACTCCCGTCATGCAATTTGTCACCAACCGTTAATGCACTTTGTCACTAACACCCAATTTTGTTGGAGCACCTGTCTCCAACTCACATTGATGCACTTTGTGACCAACCGTTAATTCACTTTGTCACCAACACCAAATTTTGTTGAAGCACCTGTCTTCAACACCCGTTGATGCACTTTGTCACCAACACTCAATTTTAATGAAACACATAATCAACTTCCAACTTTTTTAAACCTCTCTCCAACTTTTAGAGAAGAGTTTCTTCATCTTGTGCCTTATTTCTTTGCACCTCTATAAACTTGTTTTTTTTTTCTTGAATCTGCCTTGAAACTTTTCATCAAATAGCCTAACTCTGTTGACAACTATCTATGATGTTGCCAGCATATTTTTTGGCCAGACAGGCTGCATACATCAGCTTACGCCGCCGGCCGGCAGCGGAAGCTACTTGATTCTCTCCCAAGATCGTAGAAGCTCTGATGCCAATTTGAAGGAAATTTTTTTCTTTTTAAATCTCTTAATGATCTTTACAAGTCTTTATTTCCTTCCCAGATCTCTACACAATAAAATAAGCTATTAATACCTATATTTATAATATCATGAAACCTATTTCAACTAGAAATAGGAAAGCCTATTCCTATATTAATTATGACTACAAATCCTATTTAGACATGAATTAAATAACTTTGCAAATACTAAATCCTAAATAATTAAGGTATCCTACTACAACTTTGAATTAGGTTTCCAACATATAAACCTGCTTTCTTATATTGTACTATATTCTACATTAATATCACCAACAGAAAGGTAGCATAAAACTCTATTAATACAACTAAAAGCCTAATTTTTTCATATAGCCTCTTTGAGCTTTTGAATCTTTTTGCACTCATATTGTGACATAGATTTGGCATGTAATATATGGATTCACCTTAACTTAGTAGCTTTTTCTCAGGTCATACATATATATTCACTAAATATATATAATTTTTTGATTCCAAACTCAATTTTTATTATAAATTAATTTGAAATCATGATAGGAGCATAGAATCGGGCTGGACCGCCACCTGATCGGCCTCCCCCTCTTGGATGACCCCTAGCTGACTAAGCCCCACCCCGAGATGGCTGGGCGGGTGGTGTAACTGCTGGTGTTGGTGCCGTCGACCGAGAACTCTGCTGTGGAGCCCCACTCAACAACCTAGGACAATCTCTCTTGATATGACCAAATTCTACGCACTCGAAACAACCCCTTCTCTGATGGAACTGCTGCTCCTGATAACCCGAGGAATTACCTGTAGAAGCCTGAGCGGACGAGGCATGGTAAGAACTCTGCGCTGGTAGTGCACTAAATGAAGACTGGCCTGATTGAGCACTATAAGAACTGTGGTTAGCTGGTGCACAACGATGGGTTGGACGAATAGTCTGAGCGGGCCTATAAGGGCGACCCCTACTGTGGTAGGACTACCCTCCAGAAGGTACCCCGCCAAAATCGCCCAAACCTCGAGGCCTCTTGGCCTCCCTATCACCACGCTTCTGGCAATGGACCACCTCTATCTGCCGAGCAATGTCAACCACCTCATCAAAAGTTGCACCAGATACCATCTCTGTAGTCATAAGCAACCGCAGCTGATTCGTGAGGCCATCAATGAACCTCCTAATCCTCTCCCTATCAGTGGGAACCAACCATACTGCGTGACGAGCCAACTCAGAAAACCTCATCTCGTACTGGGTCACAAACATGCCATACTACCGAAGCTTCTCAAACTGTCTATGTAGCTCCTCCCCGCGAGACTGTGGCACAAACTTTTCCAAAAAGAGGACGGAAAACTCCTGCCATGTAAGTGGTGCTACACCTATCGGCCTGCACCTCTCATAAGACTCCCACCATCTGAAGGCACCCCCAAAAAACTGAAAAGTAGTGAACGAGACCCCACTGGTCTCTAGAATTCCCGCTGTCTGAAGCATCCACTGGTACTTATCCAGGAAACCCTGAGCATCCTCTAACTCAGCACCGCTAAATGATGGAGGTCGAAGCCTCCAAAATCTCTAAAGTCTCCTTTGCTCATCATCTACCATAATGGGGACTACCGGCGCCTGATCAACTGCAACCGACTGGGCTGGTAGTGCCCCCGGTATCTGAAGTCCCTACACTACCTGCTCTGAAGTACGGGCAACAGGGGATACCTCCCCCGGCCTGAGAGGTGGCTGGTGAGGCCTGAACCGAAACCACATGAGCAAGGCCAGTGCAAACTGTCAATATCTAGGCTAAAGCCTCCTGAAGGCCTGGAATCACAATGGGCACAGCTGGTGCCTGAGCTGGTTCTGTCGGCTCAACTGTATCTGGAATCTGCTCCTGAGCTGGAGCAACTGGTGGTGCTACAGGTGCTGCTCCAACTGTTGTACGAGCTATACCCCAACCTCTACCTCGGCCCCAGCCTCTACCAAGGACCCGGCCTCTTGCGGCCCTAACTGGTGGCTGACCGTCTGATCTGGTAGTACGTGTCCTTGCCATCTGTGAGAGAATAGAATAACAGAAATTTAGTTTCCAGAATCAACAATTTCGCACGATAGAATACAAGAAAGGGAAATTTTCCCAAGGGTTCGGCAGCCTCTCGAAGATAAGTACAGACGTCGCTATACTGATCCACAAGACTCTACTAAACCTGCTCATGACTCGTGAGACCTATGTAACCTAGGTTCTGATACCAACTTGTCACGATCCAAAATTCTAACCTATTGTGATGGCGCTTATCTTAATACTAGGCAAGCTGACAACCTCACTAAACCACAATTTCTTTTAAGTTTAAAACATAATATTTGAAATTCATAGAAAATCTCACAAATTACTGACATAAAAATACATTCCCAAAACCCCGGTGTCACTGAGTACATGAACATCTAAATGATAACAAAGTCTTGACTGATTAAAACACTGTCTGAAAATATAGAACAGTACAATAACTGAAAGGAAGAGATTCAAGGTCAGCGGATGCCAAGTAGCTACCTTGGTAGTCTCCAACTGATAACACTCTGAGATCTAACAGTCACCGTATCCAGAAGCACCTGGATCTGCACACGAGGTGCAGGGGTTAGTATGAGTACAATCAACTCAGCAAGTAACAATAATAAATGAAGAACTGAAAATAGTGAAGAGCTTCACAGCTAAGTCCAATTACAGAAATTTTCAACATAAGAAGGTAGGCATGCTTTTAAGTTCAACATTTAAGGCCAAAACAGTAATTTCATGTCAAGTTCAATTGAACATAGATAATATCTCTCAGAAATTTCCAAAACAGTGATATATGACAATTGTAGTACAACAATAATGAAATCACTGCATCCTCTCAGAGCAACAGTCACTCAGTCCTTCCACTCGCTCAGCAATCGGCACTCGCACTCAGTAGGTACCTACGCTCACTGGGGGTGTGTACAGACTCCGGAGGGGCTCCTTCAGCCCAAGCGCTATAATCCGCACAGACAACTCACGTGCTGCATGGCCAACTCACGTGCTAGTATAGTATATGGATCCGCATGGACAACTCACGTGCTAGTATAATATTTGAATCTGCACAGACAACTCATGTGCTGCACGGACAATTCACGTGCTATAGAATAATATCTCAAAATCAAGACATCGGCCTCACTTAGTCATAAATCTCTCTAGTCTCTTGGGCTCTCAGTAATCATGAGACAGCCCCAACAAAATTGATATAAGGAATAATAGAGACTGAGATAAAATAAACAAGTAAACTGTGACTAAGTATAAAACAACAATTTAGCAGATAATTCAGCATGTACACGACCTCTGTGTGTCCCTACAGTGCCAACACATAATCTACACATGATTTGTGGTTCAATTTTCCTATTACATGGAGAATGTACAGATAACAATAGATTATTCAACTACATAGTTCCATGGAATTTGACCAAGTCACAATTTCTACGATGCAAGCCCACACGCTCGTCACCTAGCATGCGCGTCACCTCAAAACTGATCACATATCACAAAATCCGGGGCTTCATACCCCAGAACCAGATTTAGAACTGTTACTTACCTCAAACCATGTAATTCTTTATTCTGCTATGTCTTTGCCTCGCAAATCGGCCTCCAAACGCCTCGAATCTATTCACAAATAATTCGATTAAGTCAATACAAATTATAGAAATTAATTCCATATGAAAATACTTATTTTCCAACAAAATTCCAAATTGCACTCAAAAATCGCCCGTGGGGCCCACGTCTCGGAACTCGACAAGAGTTACAAAATATGAACGCCCATTCAACCACGAGTCCAACCATATCAAAATTACTACATTCCGACATTAACTCGACCTCCAAATCATAAATTCTTATTTTGAAATTCCTAGGCCCAATTTCTCTAATTTCACCACAAAAACACGTAATCTAGTCGAAATACTCAATGATAACCTAATATTATTGGCTAACAATGATCATAAGTGACTTACCACAAGCTTTCCCGTGGATTCTCTCTAAAAAATTGCCTCAACCCGTGTTTGGAATGTCTAAAAATGAGAAAATCTCGAACCCTTTTGTTTTGTACACTCCCCAGAGGTTCCGCACCTACGGAACTTTTAACAACTTCTGCGGTTTTTTCCTCCCGCTTCTGCATCGGAATCGCTTTTGCGAAGAAGCGTCCGCTACTGCGGTCCAGTGAACTCCTAGCCCAGGCCGCATCTGCGACCATGTTATCGCTTCTATGGTGGTGCTTCTGCGACATTTCGTCCGCTTCTGCGGACCACAAGCTTCTGTGATTCCAGGCTCGCTTCTGCGAGCTCGCACCTGCGAGCCAATTTCCGCAGGTGCGATTGCATCAGATGGCAGAAGGTTTCCAATTTTGTTCTAAGTCCGAATTTGATCCGTTAACCATCCGAGACCCTCGGAACCTCAAACAAATACACCAACAAGTCCTAAAATATCATACGAACTTAGTCGAGGCCTCAAATCACATCAAACAACGCTAAAAATACGAATCTTACCCCAATTCAAGCTTAATGAAACTAAGAATTTCAAACTTCTATATTCGATGCCGAAACCTATCAAATCAAGTCTGATTGACTTCAATTTTTGCACAAGTCATAAATGACATAACGGACCTATTCCAATTTTCAGAATCGGATTTCGACCCTGATATCAAAAATTCAACTCCTCGGTCAAACTTACAAGCTTAAATTTCTGTTTTAGCTATTTCAAGCCTAATTTAACTATGGACTTCCAAATAATTTTCTGAACACGCTCTTAAGTCCAATATCACCATACGGAGCTATTGGAATCATCAAAATTCTTTTCTGGGGTCGTTCACACATAAGTCAATCTCCGGTCAACAATTTCAACTTAAGCTTTAAACCTTGGAACTAAGTGTTCCAATTCATTTAAACCTCACTGGACCCGAACCAATTATCCCGGCAAGTCACATAACAACTGTAAAGCACAACTTGAGCAGTAAGTGGGGAAGGAGACTGTAATACTCAAAACGACCGGCCGGGTCGTTACATATTTATGATAGTTTTTGAAGTATGAAAACTCGTCGAGGACGTAATAATGCTAATAATATTAATTAAAGTTTGCTCGTCAACTTGGGTCATCGTAAAAAAACTTATATTGCCAAATCATATATTTATCTAAAGATAGTGGTGTATCCATGCTCCTAAAATCCTGGATCCGCCTCTGGGACTAACATCAATTTTCAAATGTTTTAGTAACCGAGAACCTTGAATAGATATATGTTCAAGAAGAGGGCAGTTGGAGAGAAAAAAGTTGACCACTTGAGTATCAACGTCAACCGTGTTCAAAGCCAGCAACACTTTGAGAGAAAAATTGAAAGGGGGAAGGTATATAGGCTGTCATTGATTCTCAAAAGTGTGTGTATATATATATACACACACACACTTTTGACTTTCTTTGACGACACAAATATGAGCCACTTACTAACTTCACATTTAAAACTACTATGAAAATGAAAAGAAATTGAATTTTTCTAATGGAAAACGCTTGTGCAAACCCAATATATGACTCAATGTTACGAAGTCCTTTCTTTCTGGAAAAAAGTGTGTGTCGTACTCAATGAACTTTGAAACTTTAAAGTTGAGACGAGTGACGTTCGTGCCATCGATCGACTTGACAGACAACTTGTGAGTGCTGCTTCTTTAATTTCAATGTTAACTGAGAAATAATTGATACAAGAATTTCATCCGGCAATTCTCTAAGTTTATCCTCCTTTACTAAATAGCTTAGATAGCATTTGTTATTTTGCTGACTAGTTTCTGGATACGTGCTTCCAAATCAATTAATACAAAAAATATGGTATAAATATAATTATTAAAATATATGTGTATTCTATCAATATAATTATTGGTTTCTCAAAGATGTAATGAAGGAAAATATTTTATTTTTAAATCTCTGAATGATCTCTGCAAGTCTTTTTTTCCTCCACACATCTCCAAACAATAAAATAAACTACTAATACCTCTATTTATAATAATATGAAACCTATTTCAATTAGAAACAGGAAAGCCTATTAATTATGACTACAAATCCTATTTAGACATGAATTAAATATGTTTTCAAATACCAAAATCCTAAATAATTAAGGTATCCTACTACAACTTTGAATTAGTTTTCCAATATTCTCCCGTAATTCAAAGTTGTATGTTGTGTGTTAGAACACATCTCTCCAACTTTTGCCTTTTGTTGAAGCACATGTCTCCATCCCTTGTTGATGTACTTTGCCACCAATAACCTGTCTTCAACTCCCACTGATGCACTTTGTCACCAACACTCAATTTTGTTGAAGCACCTGTCTTCAATTCTCGTTGATGTACTTTGTCACCAACACCCTATTTTTGTTGAAGCACCTATCTTTTGCTACCGTTTATGCACTTTGTCACCAACACTCAATTTTATTGAATCACCTATCTTCGAATCTTATTGATGCACTTTGTCACCAACACCCAATTTTGTTGAGCACCTGTATTCAACTCACGTTGATGCATTTTGTCACCAACCATTGATGCACTTTGTCACCAACACCCAATTTTGTTGAAGCACCAGTCTTCAATACCCGTTGATGCATTTTGTCACCAACCATTGATGCACTTTGTCACCAACCGTTGATGCACTTTGTCATCAACACCCAATTTTGTTGAAGCATCTGCCTTCAACACCTGTTGATGCACTTTTGTTACAACCCATATTTACATATGTTAGCTTACGCTGTAAGTTAGTCTATGTAGGTCCGAGAAGAGATTATATTTGAGATGATAAGAATTTAGTCCTATTGGTCTTAAATGATACAAGGGTGTATAAGAGTGGTTAACAAGTACTAGATGTTAATCGAATCAAGGATGTTGTAATTCGTATTTTCGGATAAATCTAGAGGTGATTAATATTACCAAGAGGTTATGTTTTAAGGTATTTGAATCATATAATACCCGTTTCATAAGTCTTGAAGTAAAACGAGTTATCAAACAAAAGTCGACAAAAGTTGTCGAAACTTATATTCATAATTTTACTCATACTATAGGTCAAATGTCACTAAGATTTTCTCCCAATTTACTTGGAACACGGGGTGATCTACCCATCAAATTGAATATCTATGAGTCTAGTTTCTAACGCATTAAACCGTGTGTCGATACGATCTCCGAGTTGAGAGATATTCGCGTTTTCGCGAGACTGCGCCAAGCAGCTCTTGGTGGGGCCCACATAGGCGGTTAAGACTTGTAGATGTATATAACACGCTTCAAACCCATTTTTAAGTCATTTATTTTCAGTATATGCAGACCTTAGAACCCTAAGAGCACCCTCTCAAGGTTATCTCATGATCCAAGACTAAAACAAAGGGATAACAACACAAATCAAGTATCGGGAATCCCGTGGCGCTAGTAAGTTCCTTATTCTTCTTGTTCTTGCTGATTTTTGTGTTGTTCCAGATCATGTGGGAGGTTGTTTTATATTTTTTATGTTCTGTAAAATACTCCCTCAAGTTTTAATATCAACCGAGGTAATTTCAAACCTTCTAAAATGATTCTAGTGCCGAAAAATCCTAATTGATTGCTAGCTTCGCTCCCTAGTTTTTTTGGCAGCATTGGAGGGATATTTCGTGGTCAATTAAGGTCAAATTGGAGTTGTTCTTTCTGTTTAAAGGTAAGGAACCTCTTACCCTATATGTATTTAAGATTATCCAAGGTACGGCTACGTCGTTGAAGCTAGAACTTGTGAGATATGTCGAAAGGCTTGCTAGTAATGTTGTTGGTTGGTGGACTGTTTTGGGAGGCCCAAGATGATTATTATTGATGTTGTTTGGGCTGTTTGCTGATTCTTTTAACTTGTGGAAAGTCATATAAATAGGGGAGGTTCTGTCCGTTTCATCGTAAAATAGGTTACGGTTGATACATAATAGTTACGACGCTTAAACGATAACGATAGTGTCATTTCTCTTATTGTAGACTAAGGAGTCATTGCATTTTCATACCTTGAGATTGGGAAGTATATACAAGGCATGTGAGGCTATCCCTTTCCTTCTTTTGCACGACTTCGATTGTGCGTAATGTAATGAACGAGCTTCCAAAGATACTCCACTCTTAGAGGCTAGCAGTACTTACATTGTTTCCCTTCTTATGGAACGATTCATGTTGATGTTACTTATCTTTATCTTTATGTTATCAATGTTGTTGGTACTTCCTGACTCTTATAAGATTCTTGATGAGGATTTAGTCCTAATAATGTGTACGGAGGATACCAACCTTACATCACTCCGAAAGGTTCAAAATGTGATTCCAATGAGTCCAGCGCGCATCATATATATGAATATAGTTTACTCTACCAAGCCGCGCTATAG